>CAWUFW010008859.1:600000-841875 GCA_963921515.1 Calotriton arnoldi
CCTATTTCTCGGCCATTTTTACCTGAGCCCACATTACTTTCTCCTGCAATTTCTTGTGCCTATCCTCAATGTCATCTCCACAATATTTGGCATATTTCAAGATTTCATCAATCGGTTTCCCTTGCCAGCACAACATGTGCTGCTTAATCATCTGACAAATCTCTGGCTTCAGACCATAAACAAATCGGTAGACAAACTGACTCATGTTTTTATCTCCAATATCCTCAAATCCACTATACTGTTTGAATACCTGCAATAAACGTTCATAGTAGGCGTGTACCGATTCACTGGCTTCTTGGGTAGTTCTGTCTATTTTCACCCAATCTGTTTCTTTTGGTGGTATTTTCCCTTTCAGGTAAGTTATTACCTGCTGATACTTTTTCATTACATCACTTGATGGGGCACCTGTCTTTGGATCGCTAGGATACTCTTCGCTTGGCCAATCAACTGTGATTTTACAGTCTGTCCATAAATCGGCAGGTACTACTATGTCGAACAAACCATCCAAATCTTTCAACAATACCTTTGACACCTTTACAAACCTCTCAACCTGCTTGTACCATTCAATTGGTTTTTCTCTCAATTTTGGGAAATCATTCGTAAATGACAAAATATCCTGTCTGCTCCATGGGACATGTACATATCCTCCTCCTGGAACTTCTCGCATCGGGTACATTTGTTCTGCTTTCCCTGTTTCCTTCATTAAATATTCAGAAGTTGTTCTACTGTATCGTGCCTCTTCCTTTTTCTTTGTCCATCTAACTTTCTATCTAGGTCTCCCCATTTCTGCAAGACGGTCATTAATTCCCTTATTTGTAGTTTTCTTCCAGAGGCATTCATGTTTTCTAAATCTTTGTCTGAAAAATCTGCTCTATATGGTTTCTGTAACACTTTCGACTTCCCTATTTCAATTCCCATCTGCAGAGCTAAATCTGATAATTTCTCATGGAATATCTTTACGTTTCTTGTGATACTTCTGCACACAAACAATAGTTCTTCTTCATCGTAAGTATTTATATTTAAGCGATCTACCCCTACATTTCCTGCTATTATTTCTTCTAATTCGACCTTTAATTTAAAAATGTCCATGATCTTTGGGGGTGAACTCTGTTTGTCTGATCCTTGTGCCCACCTTTCTAAGTCTTCTGGCGTAACTACTGTGGCACTCTTGGTTCCTGATGAGGTTACTATGTTTACATCTTTTGAGCAACCAGGTGTAGGTCTTCTGGGGGTACTATTTGCAGATTCTCGAATGGGCAAGTCCATTAATGAAATCATAGATTCACAATCACTAAAGTGATCCTCAACCATTACTACTGCTTCAGGTTTAGGAACATTCACAGGTGTGGGCATAACTAGAGGTTTGGGATAATTTACTTTGTCACCATATAAGGGAACCACTGGACCAATTGTTACAGGTATGGTTAATGAATCAGGATGTACATTTAACTGTGTTATTTTCTGTATTAATTCTGCTCTGTTTTTATCTATGGCTTCCTTTTCTTTATCATGAAGTACCCTACTAGCTGGGGAATCATGCAATACTTGTGGTACCAATGGTGTCCTTAACAGTGGTGCACTTGGGGTGCATCCACTTGTCCCTTCCTGATATGGTGGCGGGTTCTTTAATATCTCTTCCATAAATTCATCTTCGGAATCTCCAAATCTAGTCAAGTGTTTTTGTCTTTTCTGTGCATTTGCTCCCTAACGGTTCTTCTGCCATTAATATTGGATACAGACCTTCTGTAAGCATTGCTCTTCTCCACTGTTTCATCTGACCGTCCCTTGACTCATTTTGGTATCTTGGGAAAAATCCCCGATAACCCCTATTACTTCTGGATCGGTCAGGTTCGAATGCCTCGGTTTCCCACTCCTCTAAGGCTTCGTATTGGGTTAATCTTGGTCTGGGTTCTAAATCATTCATTCTTAATCTCAAATTTTGAAGAATTCTCCCATTAAAAGTACCATTCTCGGAAAATGCTAATATTCCATCATTTTTGGTATATTCTATCCAATTTTCTATCCATACGCAAGTATGATAACCTCTCTCCATCATCATAAATGAAGCGGGCGTTTTAGCCGGTGGAATGATAATTCCTTACCTAGTTTTGATTGGTTTATCCTTTTTAAAATAATTCTTAATCTTTTGTAGAAATGACATTTTTCTCTTCTCTCCATACATTTTGGGTAAATCTCGATGTATAAAATTATATTCTGCAAAGCCTAGGAATCTCCTATCCGGACGAATTCCTATTAAAGTTGGATCACGTTTTAACATACAATCTCCACTATCCACTAGGATTTCAGCTTCTATGGTAACAACCAATCAAATTCCAGCTAACTTTTGTCTCTGAACCAATCCTAGCGCGGCCTTTCTGTGACGTTTGTCTGCCAACCCCTCCTTTACAATCTGCGCCTTTCTGTCCCTCACTGTTTCGACCAATCCCAGCGCGGCGCTTTGTGACGTCAGTTCCCTCTCCGGCAACTGACCCTCCCTTTACAAAATCGTACGCAAAACTTTATTTTCTCTACGATTTTAATTAAAATTCAGTAACAACATAAAACATTCACTATCGTGCCAGTTTCTCTAAATTGAAAAAGATAGTTTCGTTCACACTTAGTAAAACCTTTCCGTTTACTAAACATACACTGCGAGTAAAACCCTTCCGTTTACTCTTCACTCGAGCATCAATATACCTGTTACTTCTTCAATGTTACCCTTTCTAGGTGATATAACATCCAATTTTCACCAGCATATTCCTTTGCTATTACTCGTACGCATAGAGTCCCTAACAAGTACTAATAACCCTGCCTAACTTTTCAGTAATATTTCTGCCTGACAGATAACCTCACTGCAGTATGGCTTCCACTTACCAACCGCTATTCAATTTCCCCCCGGGAATTCTGGACAACATAAAACAAACTTTTAAACAATAACGGATGTTAGTTCATAAAAGTACAATTCTCATTACCCAATCAACAAAGCACAACCATCCTCTGATAACCAGAAAACTGATCCAGCGGGTTACTAGCAACGAGCATTCATACACCAAATACTCACTTGGGCCCATACATTCATACTACGCTAGCAATTTCCGCTGGTGGGTCAGTTGTACTCTTTATCAAAATCCCTACTACCAATTACTTTTCTGATTGAAGAGTAATGACTTACCAATGGATCCTTTGCTAATTGGGAAGTTTAAAATGAGTGACATTCATTACAATTCATAATCTTGAAATAATCACTGAGTCAAGAAGTTTTAAAATGTTTATCTAAAGATTTAGCAGAGTAAAGTACAGAATTGCATGATACTTAATCGTATATCAAGGATGAAGAATAGTAAATCAATTATTGATCTATGACGGTCCCTCAGAAAGGAGAGGATAGAGACAGCAGCGCAACTAAAGGTTGCATTTATATTTACCTAAAGTGCGAGAACCAAACCCTTTGGCCAAGGAGTTGGAAAGATAGGACCCAGGAAGGATGAAGACCAAAGACCTCCTCCAGGTTCAGGACAGGACCGGTGACCTCTCTATCAACGACGCCTGCGTCGTTCCCCTCTCTGATACTCCGCTTCTCCTCGATTCTCCAGTGCCTTCCTTCTAATGGACTCCGCCGCCCCCTCCTCAGGACCTCTCTGGACAGCGATTCAGTCTGCAATCGATCAGCTTGTCGGTCTGGAGCTAATGGCTGTGCGTGCCTCTGTCTGTGCTAACTAATTAGCTAGTTCTTTATCTATTATACCCTTCTACGCCCATGTACCTCCCATTAATGTTGCAAAAATATGGGCCCACTACTTCTGATTGGACAGGGACAGGGGTTGATCCTCACACCATATTGATTTAGTTCAATTTCCTAAAGCCCATTGTTTTAAAATACCGCCCATCACAGTTAATACATTTGCTTTATTTCCCACCCGTCTCACGACAAAGTTTATACATTGTTCATATAAATTGTTGCTTTTTCAGTAGGGACATCATGGGTACAGCAGTGTTGGCCATCAGGTCACGACCTTGGACGACGTCCAGGTTGACTTCATCCCTTTCTCTGTGCAGCCGTGTAGGACGCGTGCGCAGAACCATTGTCTCTCGAGTTTCAGTTCACCAACCCCAGGCCCAATTTACGAACTAATAAAAGTCAAAGAAGAAAATATTAAAATCACAAATAAATTGTTTCACTGTATACCCACACTTTCTATTCTGTTCCCATTTACTTATAAATTCTATCCCGCATTAATAGCGTTAGAATACCACAGTTTAATTGCAACATGAGAGCAAGCTGTAGCACGTGAAAACATTAAGCAGCCATTTTAATATACACTGCGCAGAAGCAAGGATTTCCCACCAAGCAAAGAAAGACGTCACACCGCGTGATATGGTTGACACATGCGCAATAAAGATTCCCGCGCTTTAGCGGCCATTTTAGAACAGACAAGCGTTATTTGTTAGTTTAAACACATAAGCAAGCTTCCTCTCTATTTATGTTCGTGCATGCAAGAGTTAGTATGAACAATACAAAGTTTAATAAATTAATACTGTGAGAAGATTGCCTCTGAGCAAGTCTCATTGGTGAATCCTTGTTCCATCAACGGGATTGTTGAAGGGTTTAGGATTTGTGATAAATGTGGAGAAATCTGTGATGTGTCCATCACAGAACATGGAGTTTCTTGGATTTGTGGTGGACACACAGGAAAGTTGTTTACGTTTGCCAGAGAAGAAAATAAAAAAGATAAAGAAGGAGGTATTTTATATGTCAAAGAAGGAATCTGTAAAATTACAGGAGTTGTCACGAGTGATTGGACTTTTGTCATCTTCAGTTCAGGCAATATTTCCAGGGCCACTTTATTACAGATGACTTCAGCGTTTGAAGGCACAGAGGTTGGCGGAAGGTTTTTGGTACGGAGATGTAGTTTATTTGAACCAAGAGATGAAAGAGGAATTGATTTGGTGGAAGGAGAATTTGGAGGCATTGAACACGAAAGCAATTTTTGGAACACAGCCGTATTTTGTGCTGGAGAGCGATGCAAGCAATCTAGGTTGGGGTGCATCTTTTTTGACAAGGCAGACAGGTGGTGTCTGGTCCCTGGACGAGAGAGTAGAGCATATAAATTGTTTAGAGATGCAGGCAGGTTTGTTAGCATTGCAAAGTTTTCAGTAGGATTTGTTGGGGAGTTCAGTTCTTTTGCGTATGGACAATGTAACAGCTGTCACGTATGTAAACAAGTTGGGAGGAAGCAGGTCAAAGAGATTAACGGAATTGGCGAAGGAAATTTGGGATTTTTGCTTAGAACACAAAATGAAGGTTGAGTATTTACCAGGGAAGATGAATGTGAATGCAGATTGGTATTCAAGGAATGTGATAGATTACAGTGACTGGATGCTGAACAAGGATGTTTTGAGAAAGATTGTGGAGGTTTTTGGACCTTTGGAGGTAGATTGGTTTGCGTCTCGTCTGACTTTTCAATTGCCAAGATATGTGAGTTGGAGGCCAGATCCAGGAGCTATAGCGGTAGACGCCTTCCACCAGAATTGGAAGGGTATAAGGGGGTATGCGTTCCCTCATTTTTCGATGATTCAGAGGGTCTTGGTCCAAGTGAGGAGACAGAGATGTCGTTTGGTTCTGGTGACTCCTTTCTGGAAGTGTCAACCATGGTTCCCATCAGTAATGGAGTTAGCTGTGGAGGAACCTTTTCCGATAGATGCAGAAAAAGGTCTTCTATTGAGAGTAGATGGGGTGGAACATACGCTGGTGACTTCAGGTTTTCTCAAACTTCTGTTTTGGAAGATATCAGGTATTCAGGAGGAGTGTCAAGACTTTCGGAATCAGCTTCAAATTTACTCAATGAGTCTTGGGCACCTGGGCGAAAGAAAAGGTACAGAGGAGCCTGGAGAATTTGGAATAGTTTGTGCATGGAAAGGGATTTGGATCCATTGGAGGCGGAAGATGTAGAGGTGGCAAATTTTGGGGTTTGTTTGAGAAAGGAATGTCTTATAGAACAGTGAATTGTTATAGATCTGCTGTGGCAGCAGGGCATTCTTTAGTACAAGGAATATCAGTGGGAATAAGTCCTTTAGTATGTAGAGTCATGAAGGGTATCCGTTTGAAGAGACCCCCTTTAGCAAAGTATAAGTCTTTATGGGATGTTGATTTAGTTTTGAAACTATTTCAGTTTTGGCCGAGTAATAGGTATTTGGCGATAAGGGAGTTGTCTTGGAAGTTAGCAACTCTTCTTTGTTTAATTTATTTTAGGAAAGTGTCAGATGTTAAGGCTTTAGAGTGGTCTAGGCATTTCTTTCAACCGGATGGTGTGGTTTTTGATGTTTGTAAGAGAACAAAGACTATGTCAGAAACTATTTTCTATCCAAGATTTGATGATACACCAAAGCTTTGTGTGGTGCATTGTATGAAAGAGTAGGAGTCTCGTATGTTGGAAAAGAGAAGCGATGGAGTGAAACAACTCTTGATTTCTTATGTGAAGCCTTTCAAACCAGTGAGTAATGCGACTATTGCGAGATGGGTGAAAGCGACTATGAAGGAGGCAGGTGTTGACATGTCTAAGTTTACTGCTCATAGCGCAAGGGGTGCGATGGCTAGTAAGGTATGCACGATGGGAGGAAGGATGGAAGATAGTTTGAAGGCAGCAGATTGGTCTTCAGCAGAGACGTTCAGGAAGTTTTATTTTAGAAAGGTTGATCATGTTTCAAAATGTGTTTTATGAAGCTTTGAACATGCATAATGTTAGCCTCCTGTCTTGCCATAAAATGATGATTCTTAAAGGTTTACTGAATAAAGAATCAAGATTTTATTATAGACAAGGAGGCTAGCATTATCCCACCCCCCTTCCCATTGGGATGAGGTGAGGGATTGGGAAGAGAAATTTTATTTTGTGTATTAAGATTGTTTTTCAATGTTACGTTTATTTTGAGGTTTGTTTAAATGTTTTCTTTTGTGAAAAGATTCATTTTCTAGTTGTTTGTTTTTCTTGCAGATTAAAAAAGTTTTACGGTAGAGATGGATTGTTTTTCAATGTTGTTGAGGAAGCTGAACAAAAGAGGAAGAAAATGGAGGATACAGAGTCTTTATATGGGATGAACATTCTTTTTGTTTGTGATGTTTTAAGTTCCATTCTGGGAAGCTTTTAAGTTGTGTTGCTGCTCAGAAGAAGTAATAAAAGATTTGATGCATAATGCTAGTCTCCTTGTCTTTAATAAAATCTTGATTCTTTATTCAGTAAACCTTTAAGAATCGTCATTCTTATTAGAGTGGAACATGTGGATTAATGACGTTAAACACGCGTTGAATATATGATTTACATGTAAATGCATATAAATGATATATAGAAGGTGGAGCCTAAATTACGCTGCTCCAGGCCTATGTGGCATCTGATCTGCAGGAGTGAAGGTTAGTGGGTGAACGTAGAGGAGGGCTAAGAGATTTGAGTGAGAGAATGTTGGAATGGAAAATGCTTTAGGTCGACTTTTCCTAGCATTGTGCGATTTAAGTTAGCATTTGCGGCACCATTTTGTATTCAGCCGCCATTTTGTACCATGATCGAAACTGAACTTCTGTCTCATTCTGTTGCCTCAGCAGAAAGCAGCCTCGATATTTTTTCTCTCTATTCAAGGTTGAGCTTCGCTGTACTAATGAATAGATTGTTTTGTCATTACATGCCTTTCCCGTTAGAAAGGCCTGCTCCCACCCTTAGAGTGGCGGGCACGGGCAGAGTAACCTTGAAACTGAGATAACATGTACTCGGTCTCAGGATTGCAGCTCATCCTTCTGTGTCTCCTTTGTTCACCAGCTACTAACTGGAAAATTCCAGTCTGGGCGTGTCCTTAGGGGTACTGAAAATGTATATCATGTATTACCATGTTGGCAGGGGTCAGTCCCTCTGCAGCAATCCAAGGAGGCTGGTCAGACTGGACTCCGCTCGAGTGTAAGACTAATAAATAACTTTGGTTTGTATTCTCTACTGTCTGACCAACTCTTCATTTGTTTGGAAGGCTGAGAGGAGGACGCAAGTGACCCGGGTGACCCGATTTGGGTCACTTCCTTCAGTTGGCACCCGAACGGGGACCCCATCGGGTGTGGCCCTTCCTCACCCACAGACGGGTGAGGAGGTCGGGGCCGCGTCGGGTCGGACAGGCAGACCGGGGATCCCTGCACGAGAGAGTCTGGTACTCGCAGCTGCCCCGTCTGTCTGACCGGGCGGTGCCTCACCCAGTGGTCATCCCGGCTGGGGTCTTGAGCCGCGAAACCCTTGGATCTGACCGTTTGGTCCGAAGAGTCGGCAGTGGAGAATAAATTTGTTTGGCCTCTTTGCACGAGGTGAGTTTGCTTTGGTTCTTTGTGGCTATGGCGCCATTTTGGTTTGTGTTTGGTACGGTCTGAGGATCGTTTTTGGACAAGCGCTTGAATTTGTTTGAGTTTTTTGTGAACATGGTACCTCTTTGGTTTGTATTTGATGAGGTCTGAAGACCAATTTTGGTAAGACATTTGCAAATATCTGCTCAGCATAAATAGCGAATTTGTTTTCTTTTGAAAGATGCCGTGCTTTAGCAAAGTGTTTTGTTTGGGCTGTCGTTGTTGTTCTACTGATGCTCGATTGAAGGAAAGTTAGCCAGCGCCTCCAGAAGGCACCCCGAACTTCGACATGTATGTAAAACATGGCCTTGGCCCTATTATGTTTAGTACATTATGGCACAAATATACGAGGGACAATGCCGAGTTGCAGTGGCCGTTGACGGGCACTTTTGATGAGCAGAAAAGTCATTTCTTGCAGGAAAAATTGTTTGCTAAAAGGAGTTGCTGTCAATGTTTGATTCCCTTAGAACATGGCAAAAGGAAGCTAAACAAAGACAAATTAAAGCAGAGAAAGAGGCTCGGAAGGGAAGAATGCAGACAGTGAGTCAGAAAGCTGTAGCGTATGATAGAGAGAAAACAGAAAAGGGAATAGAGTGAGCTGATAGGAAATTTCGGTTGCAATGTGAAAAGTCTTATGTTGCCCGAGAAGAAAATGATACATTTGTGGAGGAATTGTTAGAAACTCGACCTCCACCCCCATACGCTCCGCAGAAAATATATCCTGCTATCCCACAGCCTCAGTCGTCCGTTCCTCCTGTCTCTGCTGTTTCTGTCTCTTCTGTTGTTGATTCAGTCGCTTCTGCCACAGTGCCTCCTGCTTCTTCTTTGGCTTCGCCTATTGCGGCTGCGATGACTGCAAGTCTCTCTGCTGCGCCTATTGCTTCGGCATCTCTCTCGCCAGCCCTCACACCTACGACACAGCCACTAGTGACTTTGATGCCTGTTCCTTCTGTTACTACTCCTTCCCTGTTCCTCCATTCCCCGATAGTTCTGAGTAGCGGAACGCCCGTGCGCGGAGTAGGGGATGGAGACTGGGTGACTGCTAGGGAGCGATTGGGACGGATATTGATACGGTCTGATGTGGGAGATGAGAAAAAGGTGGTAGCCAATCAAGCCGCTCAGTGGGCTTGTCACCCCATTTACAGTGTGGAGGATGTGTGGAGTGTGATGAAAGATTATGAGCCGTTTGTGCAGCAGCATGCCCTTAAGCATATGTTGGCTACTTTGATTGGACTGTGGGAACAGTGTTTCAATAATGTAGCACCTCAGATTATTTATGATATTAGGGATAATATGTATGCTGCTGGTATGGCACCTGGTGAGGTTTTTGGTAATTTTGCAACGCTAGTTGCTTATCGAGGTAGGCTGTTTGAGAAGAGCCCAAAGACAGTATCCCAGTTTCTGATGAGGGAAGTCCACCCCATATATCATCCTGAATTACCGGAGCTGCGAGATCAGCAGTATACTGTTGTTAGACCGAGGGTAGAGGCCCGTTTCCAAGAACAGTGGGTTTATACTCCATGGAAGAGGAGTGAGGTTTTGTCCCTTAAAACTCAGTTACCCGACCCTAGGAAAAATCCTACTGCATATTATAAGGAATTGACAGAGGCCGCTTCATCAACAGTGATGACGCTTGCAGATATTGAAGTTTTCTTTGGTTTACTGGTACCCGTTGATATTTGGAGGCAGGTACACACACAGGACCACGTTGCAGAATTGGGTGGACCCTGGGATCAGATTAAGGCGTGGGACCAGGAGAGGAAGCCTGGTGAGAAGCCTACAGCCGAGATACTAGCTTTGCCTGGCCGCATTATTACCTATATGCACTGTCTTATTCCACCAAGAAGGGTAGATTGGGACAAGTTAACGGCATGTCGTCATAAGAAAGATGAGAGTGTGTCTGATTTTTTCACTCGATTTGAAGGGGTGTTTTGGGATTTTAGCGGACAGGACTTGTCGGTGGAGGGAGGCGTCCGATTGTTCATTAACAGATTTGTTACGAACCTGCTTCCTGAGATCGCAACTCGGTTGCAGGCTTCGGAGAGCACTTGGACTACCTCCTCCCCTTCTGTAATAATGAGTATGGCACAGTAATATGAACACAGGGAAAATGAAGAGAAGGAGAAGGTGGAGAAAAAGCACAAAGAATTGAAGACGAAGGTGTTATTGCAGCAGGCTTCTCGGGGGAATGGTAGAGGACGAGGTGGTACAGCCCTCCAGCTGTCTCGGACCAACCAGAATACTATGCCTGTAGGGCCGAATCAGTGTGCGTATTGTAAGGAGGAGGGACACTGGCATAGCAAGTGTCCCGTGTTGTTACAAAAGTAGCGGCCCCTAGAGGGCGAGGTTCTCGTGGACGGGGTCGTGGAGCTGGTGGACAGGACAGAGTCCAGCATGCTGCCGCCTCACAGGATCGTTCGATGGTAACTACTTTGATGATAACAGGGGTGGCCAGTATTATCACAATGACTATGATCTGGATGAGGTGACAGGAATGTCTCACAGCTAGGACAGCCAGGGACAGAGTGAGGGACCAGTCCAGATACCTGTAGATCAGCGCAGCCCTTACCTTACTGCAGATTTGCATGGCTCAGCTAAGGAATTCTTAGTGGATACAGGTGCAATGAATAGCTCTGTTTCACGTTCACTGGTCCCTGGGGCAGCTCTGTCTGGCCGTAATAATGTTTCAGTAGGATTTTCTGGTGTACCTGTTGTAAGCCCCATTTCCAAACCTCTCACATTGACTATCGGTCCTTTTACTGTGGATTCGCCATTTTTATTGACCTCTAATTGCGGAAAGAATTTGATGGGCTTAGACTTATTAAAGAAGTTGCATGCGACCATTTATTGTTCTCTGGAAGGTGTTTACATGACAATGGGTCCGAATGTGGTCGGCTCTAAGCAGTGTCTGTCCAAAAATGCACCCCTCCCTGCTGAATTTAAGGCTGTGCCGCCCACATTGTGGGCAACAGGTGACACGGATGTAGGACTCTTGCAGATTCCTCCAGTTTCCATTAAAGTTAAAGACAATGCCGTTTTGCTTCATATATTCAGTACAAAATACTAAAGCAGGGGAGCGAACCTTGTTGCAGATTATATAAGACTTGATCCAGTCGGGGGTTGTTGAAGAGACGACTGCTAATGTGTGCAATAGCCCTATTCTTTCCATCCTTAAGAGGGCACCTTCGGGGTCCTCTGATGACCACTCTGATGCTTATCGTTTTGTAATTGACTTGCACACAGTTAATAAGATAGTAGTTCCTCAGTTCCCAGTGGTCCCTGACAATACTGTCCTTCTGACAATGATTCCTTCCTCTGCTAAATACTTTTCTGTCATTGATTTGAAGAATGCATTCTTTAGTATTCTGATCCATCCAGACAGCAGACATTTGTTCGGTTTTACACCAGCTGGCAGAAGTTTTAGATTCTGTCGAGCTCCTCAGGGCTATACTGAGAGCCCTAGCATATATAGTCAAGCTTTAAAAGCTCAACTGGACTCCCTTACGTTTCCCTCAGGTAATGTATTGCTCCAATATGTTGATGACCTTCTAATCGCTTCTGACACTGAGAAGGGTTGCAAAGACAGCACAGTTAAGTTGTTGCTGCATTTTGCACACCATGGACATAAAGTGTCCCTTTCCCAATTTCAATATTGTCGACAGGAGGTCACCTATTTAGGTCACCTACTGTCGAAGGAGAGTAGGAGGTTGACCCCTGAGCGCATCAGTGCCATTGTTAAAATGCCTATCCCTAAAACCCAGAGGGATGTGCGCGCTTTTATTGGCATTACCTCCTACTGTCGCCGATGGATCCCTAACTACTCCTTACTAACAAAGCCTCTGTTGGCACTAACCACTAAAGATGTACATGAACCCTTGCCTTGGACGCCTGAATGTCAGCAATCTTTTGAGCAATTAAAAGTTGTGCTTTGCTCTGCACCTGTGCTTGGTATGCCTGACTATATGAAGCCGTTCGTGCTGTACGTACACGAGACGGCCGGTTGTGCGCTCTCTGTTTTAACACAGGCCTTTGGAGGTAAGCAACGGCCGTGTGCTTATTTTTCTGCTCTTCTTGACCCTGTCGCAAGAGCCCTCCCGAGCTGTCTAAGAGCGGTTGCGGCAGTGGCCATCTCTATAAGGCAATCGGCTTGGCTCGTACTTGATACTGACCTCACAGTCATGGTACCCCATGCTGTGGATACCATTTTGAACAAAACCAAGACACACACCTCAGCAGTGCACTTCCGACCGGTTATGAATTGACCCTCTTTGCACCACATGTCACGATTAAAAGATGTGCCAATCTAAACCCAGCTACGTTGCTACCCCTCCCTTCTGAGAGTGAGGAAATTGATATACATGATTGTATTTTTCGGACAGAGGAAGAGACGAAGGGACGGGTAGACCTGACTGATGTTCCCTTATCTGACCCCCAAGGGGAACTATATGTCGATGGTTCTTGTTTTAAGCTACCAGATGGCACTACAACAGCTGCGTATGCAATCACAACACTACACACGGTAGTTGAGAGTCACGAGTTCCCTACCAGTCGGCCCAAGCTGCAGCTCGTTGCCCTTATCCGAGCTTGCGAGTTGAGTGAGGGACTGGCTGTCAATATTTATACTGACAGCCAGTACGCATTTGGAGTGGCCCATAATTTTGGGTGACTCTGGGCAGAGAGGGGGTTTCTCACTTCCCATGGGATGAAGATACAAAATGGCCCTCTTATACATAGGCTTTTGTCGGCCCTGACACTCCCCAAGAAATTAGCAATAATAAAATGTAGCGCCCACAAGGCAATAGCTGATGATGTGGGTAGAGGGAATGCATTTGCAGACCAGACAGCTAAGGAGACAGCCCAAACAAAGATGAAAAGGATGTTTGTAGCAGGTCCAGCTAAGTGGGTGCCCGAAGTTACTATGTTTGAGGATACGTTGGCAAATGTCAAGGAGATTCAGAGTGAGGCAACGATCAAGGAGTTAGCAGTATGGCAGGAAAGCACAGCACGTTTGGATGAGGAATGTGTTGGACGGATAAATCAGGGAAACAGAGATGGATGTTACCAGATGCGTACGTTCTCCCCGTAGTCACTATGACGCACGGGCCAGCCCATATCAGTGCAAAAGGTATCTGTAAATTGTTAGATCCTGTATGGCACAATGACAATATCCCAAGGACGGCCGCCCATTTGGTCAAATATTGTATGGTGTGTATGATGCACAATTCCTGGGAAGGGTACCCCTACGCCACCTGGCAATTTCGCACCCGCTACTTTCCCTTTTGAGGTCCTCCAATTAGATTACATAGAGATGGATCGAGTCAACAATTTGAAAATGTGTTAGTGGTTGTTTGCACATTCAGTAAATGGGTTGAGGCTTACCCCACCAAAGAAAACACAGCCATAGAGACTGCAAAGGTGCTCCTCAAGGAGTTCTTTCCTCGCTTCGGTTTGCCCCGCTTGATTTGGAGTGACAATGGAAGTCACTTCAGTGCAAAAGTGATCCAATTAGTGTGTGAGGGACTGCATATCTGACAGAAATTTCATGCTGCACATCACCCCCAGTCAGCAGGCTTGGTTGAGAAGTACAATGGTACTCTCAAACTGAAATTAGCAAAGATTCGGCAGAGCACAGGGTTTCAGTGGCCAGATGCATTACCATTCGCCCTTTTGTCTACGAGAGCCACGGGTCATTCTAGGACAGGACTGTCACCCTACGAGGTCCTGTTTGGGTGCCCAGCAAATGTTTGGGGTGTCCCGCGACCTCGTCCATTTTCGGAAACTGAATATCCTCTGTTAGAGGACTATTTGTATGAGTTAACTAAAAGTCTGCGTTCTATTCACCAACAGATCCAAGACACCCTTCCGCAAGTACCTGAGGGGCCAGGGCATGATATTCAGCCCGGCGACTTTATCCTCGTCCACCACTTTCAGAGGAAAGGAAGTTTGGAGCCCGGTGGAAGGGGCCGGTCCAGGTGCTCCTTGCCACCCGCACAGCAGTCAAGGTTGCCGGCCGAAAGAATTGGATACATAGTCAGCACTGCCAGAAAGTACCTCTTCCTTACGACCAGTGGGTCCTTGATGGCGTCGGGGACTCGGAGTGGGAGCAGGTGCCCCGCTTTGTCCCCTTTTCGGATGCTCAGCTAACGTGGACCCAAACGGAGGATGAGAATGATGCGGTGTTGAATGCAGCAGTGCCCCCTGAGGTCAGGGCCATTCAGGAGCCCCCTTCTACTGGCCCACCTGTGCTCGAGCCCCATTCCATTGGCCCCTCTGTGTCTGACACCCCTGAGCCCCTCTTTCCTGACCCTTCTGTGCCTGGAGTAGCTAGGTACAATCTGCGCCCCCGTCGGAAGAACAGTGCACCAAAGGAGAAGTCAGATTAGTAGGGATGGACTGTAAGAAGTAGGGTGTACCTTGCCAGTGGTACCAACGGTAGTTTAGGGGGAGGCGAGATTGGTGCATTGTTCGGACATTGGACAGGATAGACCGAACGTGCTTCCCTGGAGGGAGGTACCTTATCCTGAGCGAAGTGGGATTTCTTCAAGAGCTGGGATCGCATAGCTCCACCGCCAGTGCTCAATAGCGCCAACGTTGATGAACAATAGGAGTCTACCAGTGAGGCTCTGATGGACACTGGGAACATTTGCCCCTTTCTGCTCTTTGCCATCAGCCCTTTTACATTTCCTTTCCTCTGATTAACATGTACACATTTGGTCGACCCATTACTGAGGAAGAGCAGCCATTTGCGGCACCGCGTTTAGAGCGGTATGGATCTGGTTGGTCTAGTTGGTCCACAAAGAGTAAAATAGTTTTTGTAGTGATTGTCGTGATTTCCCCAATAACAGTCCTTAGTATAGCATGGTTCCTGGAGGAGAAATATCCAGTACATTCCCTGGTTGGTATGACACCTGTTCCCCCTGAGCATATATTTGTTACTTTGGCACCTCACAAAGGGGAGCACCGAAAGTCTTATAAGGATAATGTGTTTATACAAATGTTGCACCAGACACATAATGCGTCTAACATGACAAACTGTTGGGTGTGTGGACTACTTCCCTCAGTGACCCATAAAAGTGAGAACCTTTTGTCCATGCCATTGTCCTATAGTAGTAGTTGTGAGGGGTGGTTTGCATTGCTTAGTATGGCACATCCACCTCCCCAATTTGATATATTAGAAAGAAAGAGTATTGGTCGCCAGCCTATATTAGGAAGACCAATGCAAGCGCGCAGCGCGCGCGAGCAGCGGGCGCGCCGGTGGCGCTGGAGGCGCGCCAGAGGCAAGCCCGTCTGTGCCCGTCCGCGCACTGGCCGCGCACAGCACCAGCAACGCTGCCTGTATGGGGCCAGGTAGGACCACATACTCCAGAACACAACTGATTAACATTGGTAGTAGAATATATGAAAAGCCACACCGTACAGTCCAACCTCAAGAAGAAGTAGAGTTGAAGAGCGGTCTGATTAACTGCAGATCTTTAGTAAAACATCATCAAGATATATCCAATCTTTTATAAGATATGGACCTTGATGCACTATTTCTCACAGAGACCTCGACCAGCAACAACTCGATGGTCGAACTGGGCCTTGCGTGCCCAGAGTGATACAGAGTCTTCCACAAACCCAGGATCTCTGGAAGAGGAGGGGGGGTCGGGGTCATCTATAAGGAAATATGGAACTTCGCTCCTCTTATGGTCGATGAGGTTGTAGGGATTGAGACGCTAGGCTTCTCAATACAGGGGACTGGAGGAAGACTGCTATCAGGAATGGTATGTTACAGACCTCCTGGGTCTGTTACACAATACCAAAAACTACTAGACACCATAGCTGACGTAAGCTTGACGCACTCTAGAATAATATTCTTGGGGGACTTTAACTTATGGGACAATGGTACTTTAGGGAACCATTTAAGAGATCTTAATCAAATCTGTGAAAGTTTCAACCTGCTTCAGCTTGTACAAGGCCCTACTCACCTAGAAGGTCATATATTGGATCTGCTGTATGCTGACCAAGCAGAGACAGAGGTTCTTAACATTTTACCCCAGAGCTGGTCCGATCACTCGCTAGTCCATTTTAAAATATCCATACCTAGAACAGGACAAAAAAATGTCAGCTCTACTGCATTTCGGATAGGCAGGGACTGGGCCAAATTAGCAAGAAACAGCTCAGCTCCACTATTACCGATGAAAACCCCTTTTTCCCCTGAGTACTCAGTAGATAGAAACTATCAAACCTACTGTAAGGATATCACAGATGCCCTGGATGTAAGAGCCCCTTTAAAAAAAATTAAGACTAGGCGCAAACCCTCAGCTCCCTGGTATACTGAGGAACTGAAACTTCTGCGAAATATGTGCAGAAAGGCTGAGAGAAGATGGCGGAAGTCTTACTCTGAACTGGACAAAAAAGCCCTGAGGGCCACTCAAGCCCATTACAAGGAGAATATTGCCAAGGCCAAGGCACTCTATATAGCTGACTCCATCATACATGCCTCAAACAGTACAAAAACCCTTTTTAAGATCGTAAGGGACCTCACTAACCCCACCTGCACTAGTAATAAAGTGGTAGCATCACAAAAACTTTGTGACAAGATTGCCACTCACTTGGAAGATAAGGTCGCTAAAATTGTTGGAGAGCTGAATCAGGATAACATCAGCAGCAGAGACACCTCACCTCACTCATTTGCAGGGGAATCTTGGGCAGAAACATCCTTGGAATGTTTTCCACTACTTACCAAGGAGCTCTTTGACAGTACCGCCCAAAATGTATCCTCTGGATCCCCTCTAGACCCCCTCCCACACAAGATCTGGAAGTCTTGGGGGCAAGATCTATTCCCCCGGTTGCGACTGATCTGCAACCAGTCCCTAGCGGAAGGAGTGGTTCCGGAGATCTGGAAGCAGGCAGTGGTAACTCCCCTGCTAAAGAAACCATCATCGGATCCCACGGACCCGGCTAATTTTAGGCCTATATCACTACTGCCATACCCTATAAAAATTTTGGAGAAAATAGTTAGTAAGTCTCTGTCATGCTATCTGGAGGAGAACTACCTTCTAGATAGGGATCAATTTGGATTCCGACCAGGTCATGGGACAGAAACAGCCCTGGCAACTGTAATGGATAGTCTTCGAATGCGAGCCGACAATGGGAACACCTCGGTACTAGTACTGTTAGATATGTCGGCCGCCTTCGACACAGTAAGCCATGCAGTGTTGCTGGGAAGATTGGAGAGGGCAGGGGTGAAAGGCCGAGCACTGAAGTGGCTACAATCATACCTCACTGAGAGACAGCAGATGGTAACCATGACGCCGTATGCCTCTCCCAAATCCCAGGTTCGCCATGGAGTGCCACAGGGTTCGGCAATTAGTCCCATCCTCTTCAATATATATCTGTGCCCACTGATTTCCCTAATAAAATCTTTTGGGATCGACCTGGTTAATTATGCTGACGACACTCAACTAGTTTTCTCCATGGGAGGGAAAGATGCAGTTACCATGGATACCTTACAAGAATGCATGCGCCAAACATCTGGCTGGCTTAGAGAAAATTCTCTGCAATTTAATAGGGAAAAAACGGAAGTGGTGTACTGTAATACTGCCAAATTGACGCATCAGATACCGACGGAGATTAAATTCTCCCCTGGAGATAAATCTCTGTCCTCAGTTAAAACGGTCCGCAACTTAGGTGTCCTGATCGATGACAACCTCCAGATGGCATCACAGGCCAATAAAACAACCAGTGTCTGCTTTGCCCTATTAAAGGCACTGCGGAAGATCCTCCCCTTACTGCCAGATGAAACCAGACCCTTGGTAGTAAGGAGTGCAATCCTGAGCAGACTGGACTACTGCAACTCCCTATATTTGGGAGCCCCGCAGTATATCCTGCAGGGATTGCAGAGAGTCCAGTCCATGGCAGCTAAGCTGGCATTGGGAAGGCAACGCAGGTCCTCGACCACGCTGGCTCTAAGAGAGCTACTCTGGCTACCAGTTAAGGACAGAGTTAGTTTTAAATCTCTATGCATAGTGTTTAGAGCGGCACATGGCTTGGGCCCCCTCCCTATGCAGGATAGATTTACATGGTACAAGCCGACTAGACCTCTTCGATCTTCTGGCGCCAATCTGGTTAATACCACTAGATTTTAAAAATCCAGGATGGGAGGAAGGGCCTTCAGCAATGCGGCCTCCCGCCTGTGGAACGAACTCCCCCAGAAGATCAGACAAGCTGATACCCTGCTTTGCTTCAGAAAAAATCTGAAAACATGGCTCTTCCCTAGGAATGATAATGCCATTCCTTAGGTTGAGAAGCACTGTAGACTGACGAATTCCTCTGCTAAGTGACATCGCCAGGATACCCGCAGGGTAGCAGCATGCGCTATATAAATATGCAATACAATACAATACAATACAATGATACAAAATGTACGCTTCCAGCATAGAGCACCCCCTGGTGCCCCTACATGTTGAGAGCCGTTCAGTAGATTGTTTGTGAGTTCTTGCATGCATGCATACAAAGGGGTAAGAAATGGAACATGGTCTCATGCGGAAATGGATGATTTCCTGGGATTCAACATGTCAGAATATTTCCAGTCCTTCCAGGCTCGTAATGTTACTGAAGACAAGCCAATATCTCTGTCAGTGATTAACACCACAGCTGCTTTCTGTGTCCAGGGGAGTGGGAAGATAGAGGTAGGGGAGAGCAGTTGCAACACCACATATAAACTGAGGGCAATAGATAGTCCACCCCTGATACAAGCCCCTAATGTCTATATCGTTTGCGGATCCCAAGGTTATGTTTGGCTCCCTGAGGGATGGTCGGACAGCTGTTATCTCTCTTACCTCTTACCCCCTGTATATATAGCTCCGTCCAGTTACCATAAGGATTATCGATTGCAGCGCAGGAGTATACCTGTCCCGAGTTAGAAGAGTGAATAACGCAGAAGATATAGATCAGACAGACACTACTTTGCAGCAGTTTACAGATGCCATGAAGGGTATTATACCCTTTTGGGGCCACATGTCCAATTGCCTTAACATTCGTCGGCTCACAAGAGTTGTTGAAGGGGTTATTAATACAAAAGCGGGTATACTGACAAATATCACTGCTGAGCTTCAAGCCACGAGACTCGTTACTTTATAAAACAGGATGGTGTTAGACGTCATCCTAGCTGACCGGGGAGCGGCCTGTCGTGTCATTGGCAGCAGTTGTTGTGTATACATCCCAGACCACTCCCCTAATGTATATGCTGCTATTCAGAAGTTGCATAGGCTCGCATCTGACATCCACCAAGAAAATGGTACATGGACTCTCTCTGGATGGTTCTGGGGTCTATTCGCGTCCTGGGGTTGGAAGATTCTTATCTTCCTAGTTGCAATTGGTGGTATAATTTTCACCTGTTGCTTGTGCATACTTTGTCTTCCTGCTTGCTGTGCTTACTGTGTAAAAACACAGACACCCAAACCGAAGGTTCCAGTACAGGACCCTAAGACAACGGCCATGATGATGCAGGGCATCCAAGACCTAATGACAATAGACAAAGACATTTTTGAATATTGATAATGCGTGTATTAACATGTAGCAATAGTCTTTATGATATGCAAGGAGTTATTTGTTTTTAAACAGTAGCAAAATGTTTAGCAAATGCTAAAAGGAGGGTCTGTTGGAATGGAAAATGCTTTAGGTCGACTTTTTCTTGCATTGTACGATTTAAGTTAGCATTTGCAGCACCATTTTGTATTCAGCCGCCATTTTGTACCATGATCGAAACTGAACTTCTGTCTCATTCTGTTGCCTCAGCAGAAAGCAACCTCGATATTTTTTCTCTCTATTCAGGGTTGAGCTTTGCTGTACTAATGAATAGATTGTTTTGTCATTACATACCTTTCCCGTTAGAAAGGCCTGCTCCCAGCCTTAGAGTGGCGGGCACGGTCAGAGTAACCTTGAAACTGAGATAGCATGTACTCGGTCTCAGGATTGCAGCTCATCCTTCTGTGTCTCCTTTGCTCACCAGCTACTAACTGGAAAATTCCAGTCTGGGCGTGTCCTTAGGGGTACTGAAAACGTATATCATGTATTACCATGGTGGCAGTGGTCAGTCCCTCTGCAGCAATCCAAGGAGGCTGATCAGACTGGACTCCGCTCGAGTGTAAGACTAATAAATAACTGTGGTTTGTATTCTCTACTGTCTGACCAACTCTTCATTTGTTTGGAAGGCTGAAAGGTGGTCGCGAGTGACCCGGGTGACCCGATTCGGGTCACTTCCTTCAAGAACAATGTTAGAGGAGACACTAACATAGATGACTAGACACTGTAAGAAAGGCCAAAAGCTGGCACTGTCAGAGGTAAAGGTTCAGATGTTCAGGTTAGAAAGTGACCATTGATGGGTGGGAATCTTTGAAAGTGGTAAGGCATGGCACTGATTTTTGGAGTACGAATACACAAGGAGGGTAACTGTTCCTAAGAAAGATGTGGTTGGTTGCAAATAGCGGGAATGAGGGAGTCTTCCTTATTGGAAGGTAGTGCCCTCACACACCCTTGTGGGTGTCATGCTTCATCATCATCTAGCTTAGATCCTAGTGGGGCCTCATGGGGCCCGTACTGCAATGCCCCACAGGCCCCGCAAAAGGGCTCTTTGGTGGAGATCTTTTTCATGATGATGAGTGCGGGTGTGTGGGGAGAGTGAGATGGTGAAATGAAGTGAATTAAAACTACCTATCTTGATGTCATGTGACGCCTGATTTCTTGTAAAAAGCTGTTAGAACCAGAGGAGTGCCCGTCTGATACACAAGCACAGATAAAGCCAATAGGTTTGATTTATAATTTGTTATAGAAGAATTACAATAAAAGGTATTATGAAGGTATCATGAGGAAGGTAGTGGGGGTGCGCCAGGTAATGAAGTCCAAACACTCTTGTAGTTTCAAAACCTTTATTTGCACTTATTTTTTTTGTTTCATTAGCACATACAGCTCAGCCAACGCGTTTCGTTCCAACAGTAGGAACTTCATCAGGGCTTAAAAAACAGTATCATCTAATTCCTTTTTCCACGACAGTCAGTGTAGTTTCTCCAGCTTATTGCGCCGGATGAAATGGGAATTCCCAGGGCATCATCATGCCCGTAAACGACAACCCTCGTCAGAGTTCCTGTTCGTTCAGCATCCACGCATAAGTCTCTTACGAAACGCGTTGGCTAAGCTGTATGTGCTATTGAAAAATAGAAAAGAATAAGTACAAATAAAGGTTTTGAAACTACAAGAGTGTTTGGACTTCATTACCTGGCGTACCCCCACTCGCTTCATCAATTAAGGATCTGGAACCCAGAGGCACCACACAACGGCTGGTGCTGGAGAGTCAGTGCGCAGGACTTGATACTAACGAAACTAGCGTGAGGTGCAGATCTATAAGTCTGCCGTTGGGTTCTCTTTTATAGAATTATGAAGAAGCTAGCCTGCATGCTTACACTGTTAGAATAGGCCGTCATGTGTTCTTAAATATTTTATTGTTATTTTTAATGCAACATACTGAATAAGTAGCACATGTTCACACACTTTGAGTAAAAAGAAAATACATTATGTGGGTATTGCAATGTTAACATCATGTTCCATTCCATGTGAAAAATACATTTGCTAATTTCAAGAGGATATTGAGGGAAACATTGAAAAATATTTGCTATTGTTAGTACAATGAAGAAACTGATCCTTTTTTCCTCCACACAGTAAACCTTGCACTGCTACCACACATATGAATTGTCATATGAATGTGAGAATGAAAACACTGCTGCTATCCATCCTGCACCTGGACTTTGTGTTAGGGAGGCTTCTATCCGTGTTGCCTGTGAATGTGGGTGAGTACCTTTTAACTAAATAAAATCTTACATTAGTGGCATTAAAAAGCTGGGGGTGCACTGTGGAGAAGTGTGTGCGGAGGGCAGCGGGCAGTGGAGAACCATGATGCAAGGGGGTAGAAGAGTGTAGGGTGCAGGGAGGTGGAGGGCATCTTTGCACACAAAGAACAGGTGCAGCAAAGGAAGCAGCTGTGCATTCACCCTCCGAACACACAAAACACAGGTATCACATGGAGATCAGCAGTGAAGACTTTCTTCTCAAAGATGATGCAAGCATAGTATATGCAGCAGCAGCACACATTTCCCAAACAAGTACACATAGAACATGCACCACATCTGCAATGGCAATGCAGGTTTTCTTTGTAATTACAGAGGTGGACATGAGTGCCTGACTGACTGAGTGAATGGGTGCCTGTATGTTGATCGTCTGTTCTTTTTTCTAAAACTGTTTTATTAAAGTTTTTCTGTATGAAATAAATAATTTGGCAGTGGCGTCCTCGTACCAAGCTATACATGTTCGCATGTGGTATGTTAAAGTAAAAATCAATAATAAGGTGTACAACAGTGACGCACTATTATCGGTCAATTGAGGATAATCGAACACCAACTTCATATAACTGCACTAGAACATTTTATCTGGCCACATTAAGCAGGACGGGTGTTATCAACAATTGCCCAATCTTTAGCAGTGCCCTTTTGGATTCAATAAGTACCAGATTCATGTTGATTGTCTGTTTCTCATGCATGTGTTCTGCTATGAATATTGAGGATAAAAAAATCAAAGTCTATTGCCTCTCAATGCTTTTTAAGACATGGCAGTAGAGACAGGGCTTTAGGGACCTCAGGAGATTTGCTGACACCTCTTCTGGCCTTTCCAATGTGCACTGAACACCTAACATGTAGTGATCAGTTCTACCCCAGCCCTACTGACATATCCAAGCTACACCTGGCATGCAACTAAGTTTTCTCTAGTCCTCAGTGCCTGCCTGGTGTGTACTTGCCATGTGATTGACATTTCCTCAGTTTCACCGGCTTGTCGGAGGTGCACCTGACAAGCGCTTGAAACTGCTCGAGCCCTACTGATCTTTCACATGTGAATCTTGTGGGAGCTTCGATGCGTGCAGACACGACCGTGGCATCCTTTGTCACAGCTCGTGGCTGCCTCGCGTCGTCTTGGGGTTGTGATGTTTCGAATAGGTTAGAAGGTTGGGAGGTGGGATGTGAACGGTGGAATTCATTCATGATGCATACTCCCTACTTATAAGACGTGTCTTCACGGAATAAACCACGTCAAGAGAACTGCCGTCTCTGACTCTTCATTTTCCGTTTACTGGACTTTCCTACACTGGCGACGAGCGGGATTTATCCTTTGCTTTACTGGATATATATATATATATGCATTTTTTTTACCAAAGGGATCTTTACACCTTTTGTTTTGGCAACTCTACAAAGCTGTTTCTACTGAATTGAAGAAATTCTTGACGAGGCCGCTTAGCACTTTTGTTGGACTTTTGTTTCAATTACGGATTGGTGGACGTACCGTGGATTCAACCGTTTATGGAGTCTCTCCTTCGGCCGCATTATTCGAGCGGCAGTGGAGTTCCATTCTCCTTGAGCTTCTTCCAGCACACACGTATCGGAGCGCTGACGTGCATTTTCTGCTGTCATCACGCTACGTGAACCAACGTGGGCGTCATTTTACTCGTATCTTAGCAACTGAATGTGTTCATCTGATCTCAGCCGGAATCTGCAGTTTTCAAGTTTCAAGTAACACGCTGCCATCGGAAAAGAAAGGGACACGGATTTCAAGGAATTCCTTGGGTAATCACCATTATTCGGTGACTAATAAGTACTTTTATTGTATTTTTTTTTTTTAGAATTATCTGTATAACAGCTTAATCTAGTTGTCTGTCACAATCTTTTGCGTGAACCATGTCAGGCATCGTTCCTCCTCCATCCTTTTTGTCTTCACCTGGTGAACCTCCCATGGCCTGGGAAATATGGGAACCCGTTTTTTTAGCTTATGTAGAGGTTTTGGAGGGTGGAGAATGTGAACCTGAGAGGAAACTGTCTTTATTAAAACATTGTTTAGGAGGAATTGCGTTGAAAGAATTTAAAAACTTACCTGCGTTACTTAATCCTGGGAACATCAATGTTTATGAGTATGCCTCTTCACAACTTAATTTACGGTATGGTAAAAAGAAGAACATTGTGATGGAAAGATTCATTTTTTATTCACGGAAACAACGAGCGGATGAACCAATTGAAGATTTTGTATCAGCTCTCAGATCACTAGCTGTTACATGTGACTTCGAGCACATATCATACGAGCAAGTCCTCAGAGACCAAATCTTAATGAAGACAAATAACAAGAAAGTTCAAGAACGTTTATGGACTACATCTGACTTGTCCTTAAACACTGCCATTGACATAGCCAAGTCCATAGAACATTCTGAAAAATTTGTTAAAGAAATTAGAGGAAATTATAAAGGTGATGTTTTCAACATTTCAAAGGAGATAGATAAACAAAAGAAATTCTTTCCACACAGAAATGAAAATTCGTCAAAATTTGATGGTAAATTTAAGGGCACTAAGTATGAAAAAAAAAATACTCAGCTATTTTGCTACAGATGTGGGAGCGAAGGTCATTTGGCTGATTTTAAAAACTGTCCTGCTATTGGGAAAACTTGTTCAAAATGCAACAAGAAGGGCCATTTTAGAAAATTCTGTAGAGCATTTCCTAGAAAAGTGAATTATATTCAAGACATGTATGATCATGACACCCCATGTGATGATAATGAATATGAGGTCAACACTGTCATTAATATTTGTGGGGGCGAAGAATGTACAACATTTCCTTCATGTTTCATTACTGTTGATGCTACTGATTTGAAATTTCTTGTAGACTCTTGTGCATGATACACTATAATTTCCTTAGACATTTTTCATGACAAGTGGCCTGACAAAACACTTTCTCCACCTGATGTATCACCTGGAGGTTATACAGGACACAAAATTGACCTTGTTGGGTTTTTCTGGGCCAACTTAGTGTTTTCAGGTCGCCATATTTCTGGCAAAGTATATGTAGCAAGATCAGGGCAGTCACTTTTAGGGTGGCCGCATCAGCAACAATTAGGAATCAAGCTTGACCCTAGAGCTGATCCCCCTGTTTATGCTGTTGACTCTCAAAACAATTCGTGTTTTGTTGATAGATTAAAGGAATTATTTCCCACTGTTTTCAGTGGGGAATTAGGGAAATATCAGGGTTTTGAACATGTCATTAGACTACATGACAATATGGTGCCTGTTCGCCACAAAGTGAGGAATGTTCCTCTTACTTACAGGAACAAATTAAAGGATATGCTTAAAGACCTGTGTCAAAAGGACATTATAGAACCCATTGAGTCATCACCATGGGTTTCTCCCATCGTGATTTCCATTAAATCTTCAGGCGAGCTTAGGTTATGTGTTGACCTTCGCAGTGTGAATAATGCCATTTGGGTAGATGCTCACCCCTTACCCAATCTCCATGAGATGGTGTCAACTTTAGCAGGTGCACAAGTATTTTCATGCATCGATTTAGCTAGTACTTACCATCAGGTTGTCCTTGCAGAGGAATCAAAGAATCTCACCGCTTTCATTACTCCTGAAGGGCTTTTCAGGTATCGCCGTATGCCTTTTGGTCTTGCTAGTGCTGCCTCAGTCTTCCAAAGGTTGATGAGAGACACATTGGAGGGATTAAACGTCGCCATTGCATTTCAAGATGATATACTTGTGTACGGAAAGAACGATGAGGAACATGATTTGAATTTAGAAAATGTAATTGCTGCTTTGTCACAAAAGGGTCTCACTCTTCGCCTTGACAAATGTAAAATAAAGGCAAAGGAAGTAGAGTACCTAGGGCATACCATTAGTGGAATGGGCATCAAACCTAAACGTAACCACATTGAAAGTATTGTAAATGCACCTATTCCTACTTCTAAAGAACAATTGGTGGCTTTTCTGGGTCTTATTGAATTCTACGCAAAATTTATACCCAATTTTGCCTCTAAAGTAGATTCATTTAGATGTCTTCTCAAGAAAAATGCAAAATTTGTTTGGACTAATGATATGTCGAAGGTTTTTGAGAGTTTAAAAGAGTTTTTTGTAAATGCTCCATGTCTTAAGCCATTTGTATGTGGAAAAAAGTGTATTATTATGGTGGATGCTAGTAGCACCGGTTTGGGTGGTGTTCTTTTACAAAGAGACAATGAGAAAGAGTGGATTGTAGCGTATGCTTCCAGAGCACTTAGAGATGCAGAAAAGCACTATTCGGTTATAGAAAGAGAGCTATTGGCTTGCGTTTGGGGGGCAGAACATTTTAGGACCTTTTTATGGGGTACCAAATTCACTATAAAAACTGACCATAAACCACTTGTGTTTTTGATGGCTCCAGGCGGAGGGCGGACGATGTCTGCACGTCTGGCGAGACTTGCCTCCAGGTTACAGTCTTTCCAATTCCAGATAGAATATGTTCAAGGTAGGGATAACATACACGCGGATTGCATGTCTAGATTAACTTCTTCTGTGGAATGTCCAGTTAAGATTCAAGACGAAGAATGTGAAGTAGCGTTTACCACACGTGATGTTAATTTAGTGTATGGTGAACAAACTAATCTACGGGAAGATGTTTGGCTCCTGGAAATGGAGAAAGATGTCGAGTTGAGTAATGTCAAGAAGTACATTGTACAAGGTTGGCCTGAACAGAGGAAGTTGTCGGGCGATATGATGAGTTTCTTCAAAGTACATGATGAGTTGGCTGTTGAAAATGGTTTAGTTATGAGAGGTGATAAAGTCATCCCTCCCCACTCACTTAGAAACACAATTCTTGAAATTGCTCATGAGGGGCATTTAGGGATTTCTTTTACCAGAAGACGTGTTAGAGAGCTATTTTGGTGGCCAAGCATCGACATGTGTGTTGACCATTTTGTACGTTCATGTATTCAATGTTCAAATAGTGATAAGTCAGCTGTTGCTTTACGTCCGGAGCCTCATCCTGTAGATTTTCCCCTTGGTCCTTGGCGTAAACTTGGTTTGGACATTATTGGTCCATTCAGTACCTTACCCAAGCATGAAGCTTTTGGCATCGTTCTTATAGACTACTATTCCAAATGGCCCGAAGTCAAAATGGTCAAGGAGGTCACCTCACAAAATGTTATTGAATTTTTAGACGAGATTTTTTGTAGAGAAGGGATTCCTCAAGAAATTGTCACTGACAATGGACCCCAATTCGTTAGTAAGGAAATGGAAAGTTTTCTGGAGAAATGTGGAATTACTCATAGGAGAATTGCTGTTTTCCATCCCGAGGCCAATGGCCAAGTTGAGCGTTTCAACCGTGTAGTGAATGAAGCTATTCAACTTTCAATAAAGGGTGGTCTAAATTGGCGTAATGCTTTGCAGTCGATGTTACTAGCGTATAGGACTTCTCCCAATTCTGTCACCTTGGTCAGTCCATTTGAACTTTTGAGAGGGCGCAAACCTAGTACCAAATTGGCTCCTTGGTGGTTGAAGAAAAGTCTAGGTGAAACCAATGTTTCCTTCAGGGTGGATTATGAGGCAGTACAACGCAGAGTTGAGTTGTACAAAAACAAAATGAAACATGCAATAAAAAAAAAATGGGTTCTGTAAGCAAGCAGGAGATAAAGGTTGGCGACTTAATTCGCATAAAAAAAAAGAGGGTGTTGCCAAGGGTTTTCCTCTTTGGTCAATTCCGAAGAGAGTCATTGAAGTCTTCAAGAATGCTGTTAGAATTGAAGGTGGTTCTGTTTGGAACTTAAACAGAGTTTCTCTGTTTAAGGGGGTAACTAATTCACAAGATGACCATAACAGTAATGTTTTTCTAGATGTTGGACAAGATAGTGACCAAGTGAAACATTCTCTTTCTTTCTGCAATTCTGAGAATTTCCCTGCTAGGATGGTGCGTAACCATCGCCTTCCTGCAAGGTTCAAAGATTTTGTAATGAAGTAAATTTGTATTTTTATTCAATATTTTTTATTTTTTTTTCCCTTCTTTCCTTGTTTTTTTTTAAGGGGGGAAGGTGTGTGGGAGCTTCGATGCGTGCAGACACGACCGTGGCATCCTTTGTCACAGCTCGTGGCTGCCTCGCGTCGTCTTGGGGTTGTGATGTTTCGAATAGGTTAGAAGGTTGGGAGGTGGGATGTGAACGGTGGAATTCATTCATGATGCATACTCCCTACTTATAAGACGTGTCTTCACGGAATAAACCACGTCAAGAGAACTGCCGTCTCTGACTCTTCATTTTCCGTTTACTGGACTTTCCTACACTGGCGACGAGCGGGATTTATCCTTTGCTTTACTGGATATATATATATATATGCATTTTTTTTACCAAAGGGATCTTTACACCTTTTGTTTTGGCAACTCTACGAAGCTGTTTCTACTGAATTGAAGAAATTCTTGACGAGGCCGCTTAGCACTTTTGTTGGACTTTTGTTTCAATTACGGATTGGTGGACGTACCGTGGATTCAACCGTTTATGGAGTCTTCCTTCGGCCGCATTATTCGAGCGGCAGTGGAGTTCCATTCTCCTTGAGCTTCTTCCAGCACACACGTATCGGAGCGCTGACGTGCATTTTCTGCTGTCATCACGCTACGTGAACCAACGTGGGCGTCATTTTACTCGTATCTTAGCAACTGAATGTGTTCATCTGATCTCAGCCGGAATCTGCAGTTTTCAAGTTTCAAGTAACACGCTGCCATCGGAAAAGAAAGGGACACGGATTTCAAGGAATTCCTTGGGTAATCACCATTATTCGGTGACTAATAAGTACTTTTATTGTATTTTTTTTTTTTTTGAATTATCTGTATAACAGCTTAATCTAGTTGTCTGTCACAATCTTTTGCGTGAACCATGTCAGGCATCGTTCCTCCTCCATCCTTTTTGTCTTCACCTGGTGAACCTCCCATGGCCTGGGAAATATGGGAACCCGTTTTTTAGCTTATGTAGAGGTTTTGGAGGGTGGAGAATGTGAACCTGAGAGGAAACTGTCTTTATTAAAACATTGTTTAGGAGGAATTGCGTTGAAAGAATTTAAAAACTTACCTGCGTTACTTAATCCTGGGAACATCAATGTTTATGAGTATGCCTCTTCACAACTTAATTTACGGTATGGTAAAAAGAAGAACATTGTGATGGAAAGATTCATTTTTTATTCACGGAAACAACGAGCGGATGAACCAATTGAAGATTTTGTATCAGCTCTCAGATCACTAGCTGTTACATGTGACTTCGAGCACATATCATACGAGCAAGTCCTCAGAGACCAAATCTTAATGAAGACAAATAACAAGAAAGTTCAAGAACGTTTATGGACTACATCTGACTTGTCCTTAAACACTGCCATTGACATAGCCAAGTCCATAGAACATTCTGAAAAATTTGTTAAAGAAATTAGAGGAAATTATAAAGGTGATGTTTTCAACATTTCAAAGGAGATAGATAAACAAAAGAAATTCTTTCCACACAGAAATGAAAATTCGTCAAAATTTGATGGTAAATTTAAGGGCACTAAGTATGAAAAAAAAAATACTCAGCTATTTTGCTACAGATGTGGGAGCGAAGGTCATTTGGCTGATTTTAAAAACTGTCCTGCTATTGGGAAAACTTGTTCAAAATGCAACAAGAAGGGCCATTTTAGAAAATTCTGTAGAGCATTTCCTAGAAAAGTGAATTATATTCAAGACATGTATGATCATGACACCCCATGTGATGATAATGAATATGAGGTCAACACTGTCATTAATATTTGTGGGGGCGAAGAATGTACAACATTTCCTTCATGTTTCATTACTGTTGATGCTACTGATTTGAAATTTCTTGTAGACTCTTGTGCATGATACACTATAATTTCCTTAGACATTTTTCATGACAAGTGGCCTGACAAAACACTTTCTCCACCTGATGTATCACCTGGAGGTTATACAGGACACAAAATTGACCTTGTTGGGTTTTTCTGGGCCAACTTAGTGTTTTCAGGTCGCCATATTTCTGGCAAAGTATATGTAGCAAGATCAGGGCAGTCACTTTTAGGGTGGCCGCATCAGCAACAATTAGGAATCAAGCTTGACCCTAGAGCTGATCCCCCTGTTTATGCTGTTGACTCTCAAAACAATTCGTGTTTTGTTGATAGATTAAAGGAATTATTTCCCACTGTTTTCAGTGGGGAATTAGGGAAATATCAGGGTTTTGAACATGTCATTAGACTACATGACAATATGGTGCCTGTTCGCCACAAAGTGAGGAATGTTCCTCTTACTTACAGGAACAAATTAAAGGATATGCTTAAAGACCTGTGTCAAAAGGACATTATAGAACCCATTGAGTCATCACCATGGGTTTCTCCCATCGTGATTTCCATTAAATCTTCAGGCGAGCTTAGGTTATGTGTTGACCTTCGCAGTGTGAATAATGCCATTTGGGTAGATGCTCACCCCTTACCCAATCTCCATGAGATGGTGTCAACTTTAGCAGGTGCACAAGTATTTTCATGCATCGATTTAGCTAGTGCTTACCATCAGGTTGTCCTTGCAGAGGAATCAAAGAATCTCACCGCTTTCATTACTCCTGAAGGGCTTTTCAGGTATCGCCGTATGCCTTTTGGTCTTGCTAGTGCTGCCTCAGTCTTCCAAAGGTTGATGAGAGACACATTGGAGGGATTAAACGTCGCCATTGCATTTCAAGATGATATACTTGTGTACGGAAAGAACGATGAGGAACATGATTTGAATTTAGAAAATGTAATTGCTGCTTTGTCACAAAAGGGTCTCACTCTTCGCCTTGACAAATGTAAAATAAAGGCAAAGGAAGTAGAGTACCTAGGGCATACCATTAGTGGAATGGGCATCAAACCTAAACGTAACCTCATTGAAAGTATTGTAAATGCACCTATTCCTACTTCTAAAGAACAATTGGTGGCTTTTCTGGGTCTTATTGAATTCTACGCAAAATTTATACCCAATTTTGCCTCTAAAGTAGATTCATTTAGATGTCTTCTCAAGAAAAATGCAAAATTTGTTTGGACTAATGATATGTCGAAGGTTTTTGAGAGTTTAAAAGAGTTTTTGTAAATGCTCCATGTCTTAAGCCATTTGTATGTGGAAAAAAGTGTATTATTATGGTGGATGCTAGTAGCACCGGTTTGGGTGGTGTTCTTTTACAAAGAGACAATGAGAAAGAGTGGATTGTAGCGTATGCTTCCAGAGCACTTAGAGATGCAGAAAAGCACTATTCGGTTATAGAAAGAGAGCTATTGGCTTGCGTTTGGGGGGCAGAACATTTTAGGACCTTTTTATGGGGTACCAAATTCACTATAAAAACTGACCATAAACCACTTGTGTTTTTGATGGCTCCAGGCGGAGGGCGGACGATGTCTGCACGTCTGGCGAGACTTGCCTCCAGGTTACAGTCTTTCCAATTCCAGATAGAATATGTTCAAGGTAGGGATAACATACACGCGGATTGCATGTCTAGATTAACTTCTTCTGTGGAATGTCCAGTTAAGATTCAAGACGAAGAATGTGAAGTAGCGTTTACCACACGTGATGTTAATTTAGTGTATGGTGAACAAACTAATCTACGGGAAGATGTTTGGCTCCTGGAAATGGAGAAAGATGTCGAGTTGAGTAATGTCAAGAAGTACATTGTACAAGGTTGGCCTGAACAGAGGAAGTTGTCGGGCGATATGATGAGTTTCTTCAAAGTACATGATGAGTTGGCTGTTGAAAATGGTTTAGTTATGAGAGGTGATAAAGTCATCCCTCCCCACTCACTTAGAAACACAATTCTTGAAATTGCTCATGAGGGGCATTTAGGGATTTCTTTTACCAGAAGACGTGTTAGAGAGCTATTTTGGTGGCCAAGCATCGACATGTGTGTTGACCATTTTGTACGTTCATGTATTCAATGTTCAAATAGTGATAAGTCAGCTGTTGCTTTACGTCCGGAGCCTCATCCTGTAGATTTTCCCCTTGGTCCTTGGCGTAAACTTGGTTTGGACATTATTGGTCCATTCAGTACCTTACCCAAGCATGAAGCTTTTGGCATCGTTCTTATAGACTACTATTCCAAATGGCCCGAAGTCAAAATGGTCAAGGAGGTCACCTCACAAAATGTTATTGAATTTTTAGACGAGATTTTTTGTAGAGAAGGGATTCCTCAAGAAATTGTCACTGACAATGGACCCCAATTCGTTAGTAAGGAAATGGAAAGTTTTCTGGAGAAATGTGGAATTACTCATAGGAGAATTGCTGTTTTCCATCCCGAGGCCAATGGCCAAGTTGAGCGTTTCAACCGTGTAGTGAATGAAGCTATTCAACTTTCAATAAAGGGTGGTCTAAATTGGCGTAATGCTTTGCAGTCGATGTTACTAGCGTATAGGACTTCTCCCAATTCTGTCACCTTGGTCAGTCCATTTGAACTTTTGAGAGGGCGCAAACCTAGTACCAAATTGGCTCCTTGGTGGTTGAAGAAAAGTCTAGGTGAAACCAATGTTTCCTTCAGGTTGGATTATGAGGCAGTACAACGCAGAGTTGAGTTGTACAAAAACAAAATGAAACATGCAATAAAAAAAAATGGGTTCTGTAAGCAAGCAGGAGATAAAGGTTGGCGACTTAATTCGCATAAAAAAAAAGAGGGTGTTGCCAAGGGTTTTCCTCTTTGGTCAATTCCGAAGAGAGTCATTGAAGTCTTCAAGAATGCTGTTAGAATTGAAGGTGGTTCTGTTTGGAACTTAAACAGAGTTTCTCTGTTTAAGGGGGTAACTAATTCACAAGATGACCATAACAGTAATGTTTTTCTAGATGTTGGACAAGATAGTGACCAAGTGAAACATTCTCTTTCTTTCTGCAATTCTGAGAATTTCCCTGCTAGGATGGTGCGTAACCATCGCCTTCCTGCAAGGTTCAAAGATTTTGTAATGAAGTAAATTTGTATTTTTATTCAATATTTTTTATTTTTTTTTCCCTTCTTTCCTTGTTTTTTTTTAAGGGGGGAAGGGGTGTGGGAGCTTCGATGTGTGCAGACACGACCGTGGCATCCTTTGTCACAGCTCGTGGCTGCCTCGCGTCGTCTTGGGGTTGTGATGTTTCGAATAGGTTAGAAGGTTGGGAGGTGGGATGTGAACGGTGGAATTCATTCATGATGCATACTCCCTACTTATAAGACGTGTCTTCACGGAATAAACCACGTCAAGAGAACTGCCGTCTCTGACTCTTCATTTTCCGTTTACTGGACTTTCCTACACTGGCGACGAGCGGGATTTATCCTTTGCTTTACTGGATATATATATATATATGCATTTTTTTTACCAAAGGGATCTTTACACCTTTTGTTTTGGCAACTCTACGAAGCTGTTTCTACTGAATTGAAGAAATTCTTGACGAGGCCGCTTAGCACTTTTGTTGGACTTTTGTTTCAATTACGGATTGGTGGACGTACCGTGGATTCAACCGTTTATGGAGTCTTCCTTCGGCCGCATTATTCGAGCGGCAGTGGAGTTCCATTCTCCTTGAGCTTCTTCCAGCACACACGTATCGGAGCGCTGACGTGCATTTTCTGCTGTCATCACGCTACGTGAACCAACGTGGGCGTCATTTTACTCGTATCTTAGCAACTGAATGTGTTCATCTGATCTCAGCCGGAATCTGCAGTTTTCAAGTTTCAAGTAACACGCTGCCATCGGAAAAGAAAGGGACACGGATTTCAAGGAATTCCTTGGGTAATCACCATTATTCGGTGACTAATAAGTACTTTTATTGTATTTTTTTTTTTAGAATTATCTGTATAACAGCTTAATCTAGTTGTCTGTCACAATCTTTTGCGTGAACCATGTCAGGCATCGTTCCTCCTCCATCCTTTTTGTCTTCACCTGGTGAACCTCCCATGGCCTGGGAAATATGGGAACCCGTTTTTTAGCTTATGTAGAGGTTTTGGAGGGTGGAGAATGTGAACCTGAGAGGAAACTGTCTTTATTAAAACATTGTTTAGGAGGAATTGCGTTGAAAGAATTTAAAAACTTACCTGCGTTACTTAATCCTGGGAACATCAATGTTTATGAGTATGCCTCTTCACAACTTAATTTACGGTATGGTAAAAAGAAGAACATTGTGATGGAAAGATTCATTTTTTATTCACGGAAACAACGAGCGGATGAACCAATTGAAGATTTTGTATCAGCTCTCAGATCACTAGCTGTTACATGTGACTTCGAGCACATATCATACGAGCAAGTCCTCAGAGACCAAATCTTAATGAAGACAAATAACAAGAAAGTTCAAGAACGTTTATGGACTACATCTGACTTGTCCTTAAACACTGCCATTGACATAGCCAAGTCCATAGAACATTCTGAAAAATTTGTTAAAGAAATTAGAGGAAATTATAAAGGTGATGTTTTCAACATTTCAAAGGAGATAGATAAACAAAAGAAATTCTTTCCACACAGAAATGAAAATTCGTCAAAATTTGATGGTAAATTTAAGGGCACTAAGTATGAAAAAAAAAATACTCAGCTATTTTGCTACAGATGTGGGAGCGAAGGTCATTTGGCTGATTTTAAAAACTGTCCTGCTATTGGGAAAACTTGTTCAAAATGCAACAAGAAGGGCCATTTTAGAAAATTCTGTAGAGCATTTCCTAGAAAAGTGAATTATATTCAAGACATGTATGATCATGACACCCCATGTGATGATAATGAATATGAGGTCAACACTGTCATTAATATTTGTGGGGGCGAAGAATGTACAACATTTCCTTCATGTTTCATTACTGTTGATGCTACTGATTTGAAATTTCTTGTAGACTCTTGTGCATGATACACTATAATTTCCTTAGACATTTTTCATGACAAGTGGCCTGACAAAACACTTTCTCCACCTGATGTATCACCTGGAGGTTATACAGGACACAAAATTGACCTTGTTGGGTTTTTCTGGGCCAACTTAGTGTTTTCAGGTCGCCATATTTCTGGCAAAGTATATGTAGCAAGATCAGGGCAGTCACTTTTAGGGTGGCCGCATCAGCAACAATTAGGAATCAAGCTTGACCCTAGAGCTGATCCCCCTGTTTATGCTGTTGACTCTCAAAACAATTCGTGTTTTGTTGATAGATTAAAGGAATTATTTCCCACTGTTTTCAGTGGGGAATTAGGGAAATATCAGGGTTTTGAACATGTCATTAGACTACATGACAATATGGTGCCTGTTCGCCACAAAGTGAGGAATGTTCCTCTTACTTACAGGAACAAATTAAAGGATATGCTTAAAGACCTGTGTCAAAAGGACATTATAGAACCCATTGAGTCATCACCATGGGTTTCTCCCATCGTGATTTCCATTAAATCTTCAGGCGAGCTTAGGTTATGTGTTGACCTTCGCAGTGTGAATAATGCCATTTGGGTAGATACTCACCCCTTACCCAATCTCCATGAGATGGTGTCAACTTTAGCAGGTGCACAAGTATTTTCATGCATCGATTTAGCTAGTGCTTACCATCAGGTTGTCCTTGCAGAGGAATCAAAGAATCTCACCGCTTTCATTACTCCTGAAGGGCTTTTCAGGTATCGCCGTATGCCTTTTGGTCTTGCTAGTGCTGCCTCAGTCTTCCAAAGGTTGATGAGAGACACATTGGAGGGATTAAACGTCGCCATTGCATTTCAAGATGATATACTTGTGTACGGAAAGAACGATGAGGAACATGATTTGAATTTAGAAAATGTAATTGCTGCTTTGTCACAAAAGGGTCTCACTCTTCGCCTTGACAAATGTAAAATAAAGGCAAAGGAAGTAGAGTACCTAGGGCATACCATTAGTGGAATGGGCATCAAACCTAAACGTAACCACATTGAAAGTATTGTAAATGCACCTATTCCTACTTCTAAAGAACAATTGGTGGCTTTTCTGGGTCTTATTGAATTCTACGCAAAATTTATACCCAATTTTGCCTCTAAAGTAGATTCATTTAGATGTCTTCTCAAGAAAAATGCAAAATTTGTTTGGACTAATGATATGTCGAAGGTTTTTGAGAGTTTAAAAGAGTTTTTTGTAAATGCTCCATGTCTTAAGCCATTTGTATGTGGAAAAAAGTGTATTATTATGGTGGATGCTAGTAGCACCGGTTTGGGTGGTGTTCTTTTACAAAGAGACAATGAGAAAGAGTGGATTGTAGCGTATGCTTCCAGAGCACTTAGAGATGCAGAAAAGCACTATTCGGTTATAGAAAGAGAGCTATTGGCTTGCGTTTGGGGGGCAGAACATTTTAGGACCTTTTTATGGGGTACCAAATTCACTATAAAAACTGACCATAAACCACTTGTGTTTTTGATGGCTCCAGGCGGAGGGCGGACGATGTCTGCACGTCTGGCGAGACTTGCCTCCAGGTTACAGTCTTTCCAATTCCAGATAGAATATGTTCAAGGTAGGGATAACATACACGCGGATTGCATGTCTAGATTAACTTCTTCTGTGGAATGTCCAGTTAAGATTCAAGACGAAGAATGTGAAGTAGCGTTTACCACACGTGATGTTAATTTAGTGTATGGTGAACAAACTAATCTACGGGAAGATGTTTGGCTCCTGGAAATGGAGAAAGATGTCGAGTTGAGTAATGTCAAGAAGTACATTGTACAAGGTTGGCCTGAACAGAGGAAGTTGTCGGGCGATATGATGAGTTTCTTCAAAGTACATGATGAGTTGGCTGTTGAAAATGGTTTAGTTATGAGAGGTGATAAAGTCATCCCTCCCCACTCACTTAGAAACACAATTCTTGAAATTGCTCATGAGGGGCATTTAGGGATTTCTTTTACCAGAAGACGTGTTAGAGAGCTATTTTGGTGGCCAAGCATCGACATGTGTGTTGACCATTTTGTACGTTCATGTATTCAATGTTCAAATAGTGATAAGTCAGCTGTTGCTTTACGTCCGGAGCCTCATCCTGTAGATTTTCCCCTTGGTCCTTGGCGTAAACTTGGTTTGGACATTATTGGTCCATTCAGTACCTTACCCAAGCATGAAGCTTTTGGCATCGTTCTTATAGACTACTATTCCAAATGGCCCGAAGTCAAAATGGTCAAGGAGGTCACCTCACAAAATGTTATTGAATTTTTAGACGAGATTTTTTGTAGAGAAGGGATTCCTCAAGAAATTGTCACTGACAATGGACCCCAATTCGTTAGTAAGGAAATGGAAAGTTTTCTGGAGAAATGTGGAATTACTCATAGGAGAATTGCTGTTTTCCATCCCGAGGCCAATGGCCAAGTTGAGCGTTTCAACCGTGTAGTGAATGAAGCTATTCAACTTTCAATAAAGGGTGGTCTAAATTGGCGTAATGCTTTGCAGTCGATGTTACTAGCGTATAGGACTTCTCCCAATTCTGTCACCTTGGTCAGTCCATTTGAACTTTTGAGAGGGCGCAAACCTAGTACCAAATTGGCTCCTTGGTGGTTGAAGAAAAGTCTAGGTGAAACCAATGTTTCCTTCAGGTTGGATTATGAGGCAGTACAACGCAGAGTTGAGTTGTACAAAAACAAAATGAAACATGCAATAAAAAAAAAAATGGGTTCTGTAAGCAAGCAGGAGATAAAGGTTGGCGACTTAATTCGCATAAAAAAAAAGAGGGTGTTGCCAAGGGTTTTCCTCTTTGGTCAATTCCGAAGAGAGTCATTGAAGTCTTCAAGAATGCTGTTAGAATTGAAGGTGGTTCTGTTTGGAACTTAAACAGAGTTTCTCTGTTTAAGGGGGTAACTAATTCACAAGATGACCATAACAGTAATGTTTTTCTAGATGTTGGACAAGATAGTGACCAAGTGAAACATTCTCTTTCTTTCTGCAATTCTGAGAATTTCCCTGCTAGGATGGTGCGTAACCATCGCCTTCCTGCAAGGTTCAAAGATTTTGTAATGAAGTAAATTTGTATTTTTATTCAATATTTTTTATTTTTTTTCCCTTCTTTCCTTGTTTTTTTTTAAGGGGGGAAGGGGTGTGGGAGCTTCGATGCGTGCAGACACGACCGTGGCATCCTTTGTCACAGCTCGTGGCTGCCTCGCGTCGTCTTGGGGTTGTGATGTTTCGAATAGGTTAGAAGGTTGGGAGGTGGGATGTGAACGGTGGAATTCATTCATGATGCATACTCCCTACTTATAAGACGTGTCTTCACGGAATAAACCACGTCAAGAGAACTGCCGTCTCTGACTCTTCATTTTCCGTTTACTGGACTTTCCTACACTGGCGACGAGCGGGATTTATCCTTTGCTTTACTGGATATATATATATATATGCATTTTTTTTACCAAAGGGATCTTTACACCTTTTGTTTTGGCAACTCTACGAAGCTGTTTCTACTGAATTGAAGAAATTCTTGACGAGGCCGCTTAGCACTTTTGTTGGACTTTTGTTTCAATTACGGATTGGTGGACGTACCGTGGATTCAACCGTTTATGGAGTCTTCCTTCGGCCGCATTATTCGAGCGGCAGTGGAGTTCCATTCTCCTTGAGCTTCTTCCAGCACACACGTATCGGAGCGCTGACGTGCATTTTCTGCTGTCATCACGCTACGTGAACCAACGTGGGCGTCATTTTACTCGTATCTTAGCAACTGAATGTGTTCATCTGATCTCAGCCGGAATCTGCAGTTTTCAAGTTTCAAGTAACACGCTGCCATCGGAAAAGAAAGGGACACGGATTTCAAGGAATTCCTTGGGTAATCACCATTATTCGGTGACTAATAAGTACTTTTATTGTATTTTTTTTTTTTAGAATTATCTGTATAACAGCTTAATCTAGTTGTCTGTCACAATCTTTTGCGTGAACCATGTCAGGCATCGTTCCTCCTCCATCCTTTTTGTCTTCACCTGGTGAACCTCCCATGGCCTGGGAAATATGGGAACCCGTTTTTTTAGCTTATGTAGAGGTTTTGGAGGGTGGAGAATGTGAACCTGAGAGGAAACTGTCTTTATTAAAACATTGTTTAGGAGGAATTGCGTTGAAAGAATTTAAAAACTTACCTGCGTTACTTAATCCTGGGAACATCAATGTTTATGAGTATGCCTCTTCACAACTTAATTTACGGTATGGTAAAAAGAAGAACATTGTGATGGAAAGATTCATTTTTTATTCACGGAAACAACGAGCGGATGAACCAATTGAAGATTTTGTATCAGCTCTCAGATCCCTAGCTGTTACATGTGACTTCGAGCACATATCATACGAGCAAGTCCTCAGAGACCAAATCTTAATGAAGACAAATAACAAGAAAGTTCAAGAACGTTTATGGACTACATCTGACTTGTCCTTAAACACTGCCATTGACATAGCCAAGTCCATAGAACATTCTGAAAAATTTGTTAAAGAAATTAGAGGAAATTATAAAGGTGATGTTTTCAACATTTCAAAGGAGATAGATAAACAAAAGAAATTCTTTCCACACAGAAATGAAAATTCGTCAAAATTTGATGGTAAATTTAAGGGCACTAAGTATGAAAAAAAAATACTCAGCTATTTTGCTACAGATGTGGGAGCGAAGGTCATTTGGCTGATTTTAAAAACTGTCCTGCTATTGGGAAAACTTGTTCAAAATGCAACAAGAAGGGCCATTTTAGAAAATTCTGTAGAGCATTTCCTAGAAAAGTGAATTATATTCAAGACATGTATGATCATGACACCCCATGTGATGATAATGAATATGAGGTCAACACTGTCATTAATATTTGTGGGGGCGAAGAATGTACAACATTTCCTTCATGTTTCATTACTGTTGATGCTACTGATTTGAAATTTCTTGTAGACTCTTGTGCATGGTACACTATAATTTCCTTAGACATTTTTCATGACAAGTGGCCTGACAAAACACTTTCTCCACCTGATGTATCACCTGGAGGTTATACAGGACACAAAATTGACCTTGTTGGGTTTTTCTGGGCCAACTTAGTGTTTTCAGGTCGCCATATTTCTGGCAAAGTATATGTAGCAAGATCAGGGCAGTCACTTTTAGGGTGGCCGCATCAGCAACAATTAGGAATCAAGCTTGACCCTAGAGCTGATCCCCCTGTTTATGCTGTTGACTCTCAAAACAATTCGTGTTTTGTTGATAGATTAAAGGAATTATTTACCACTGTTTTCAGTGGGGAATTAGGGAAATATCAGGGTTTTGAACATGTCATTAGACTACATGACAATATGGTGCCTGTTCGCCACAAAGTGAGGAATGTTCCTCTTACTTACAGGAACAAATTAAAGGATATGCTTAAAGACCTGTGTCAAAAGGACATTATAGAACCCATTGAGTCATCACCATGGGTTTCTCCCATCGTGATTTCCATTAAATCTTCAGGCGAGCTTAGGTTATGTGTTGACCTTCGCAGTGTGAATAATGCCATTTGGGTAGATGCTCACCCCTTACCCAATCTCCATGAGATGGTGTCAACTTTAGCAGGTGCACAAGTATTTTCATGCATCGATTTAGCTAGTGCTTACCATCAGGTTGTCCTTGCAGAGGAATCAAAGAATCTCACCGCTTTCATTACTCCTGAAGGGCTTTTCAGGTATCGCCGTATGCCTTTTGGTCTTGCTAGTGCTGCCTCAGTCTTCCAAAGGTTGATGAGAGACACATTGGAGGGATTAAACGTCGCCATTGCATTTCAAGATGATATACTTGTGTACGGAAAGAACGATGAGGAACATGATTTGAATTTAGAAAATGTAATTGCTGCTTTGTCACAAAAGGGTCTCACTCTTCGCCTTGACAAATGTAAAATAAAGGCAAAGGAAGTAGAGTACCTAGGGCATACCATTAGTGGAATGGGCATCAAACCTAAACGTAACCACATTGAAAGTATTGTAAATGCACCTATTCCTACTTCTAAAGAACAATTGGTGGCTTTTCTGGGTCTTATTGAATTCTACGCAAAATTTATACCCAATTTTGCCTCTAAAGTAGATTCATTTAGATGTCTTCTCAAGAAAAATGCAAAATTTGTTTGGACTAATGATATGTCGAAGGTTTTTGAGAGTTTAAAAGAGTTTTTTGTAAATGCTCCATGTCTTAAGCCATTTGTATGTGGAAAAAAGTGTATTATTATGGTGGATGCTAGTAGCACCGGTTTGGGTGGTGTTCTTTTACAAAGAGACAATGAGAAAGAGTGGATTGTAGCGTATGCTTCCAGAGCACTTAGAGATGCAGAAAAGCACTATTCGGTTATAGAAAGAGAGCTATTGGCTTGCGTTTGGGGGGCAGAACATTTTAGGACCTTTTTATGGGGTACCAAATTCACTATAAAAACTGACCATAAACCACTTGTGTTTTTGATGGCTCCAGGCGGAGGGCGGACGATGTCTGCACGTCTGGCGAGACTTTCCTCCAGGTTACAGTCTTTCCAATTCCAGATAGAATATGTTCAAGGTAGGGATAACATACACGCGGATTGCATGTCTAGATTAACTTCTTCTGTGGAATGTCCAGTTAAGATTCAAGACGAAGAATGTGAAGTAGCGTTTACCACACGTGATATTAATTTAGTGTATGGTGAACAAACTAATCTACGGGAAGATGTTTGGCTCCTGGAAATGGAGAAAGATGTCGAGTTGAGTAATGTCAAGAAGTACATTGTACAAGGTTGGCCTGAACAGAGGAAGTTGTCGGGCGATATGATGAGTTTCTTCAAAGTACATGATGAGTTGGCTGTTGAAAATGGTTTAGTTATGAGAGGTGATAAAGTCATCCCTCCCCACTCACTTAGAAACACAATTCTTGAAATTGCTCATGAGGGGCATTTAGGGATTTCTTTTACCAGAAGACGTGTTAGAGAGCTATTTTGGTGGCCAAGCATCGACATGTGTGTTGACCATTTTGTACGTTCATGTATTCAATGTTCAAATAGTGATAAGTCAGCTGTTGCTTTACGTCCGGAGCCTCATCCTGTAGATTTTCCCCTTGGTCCTTGGCGTAAACTTGGTTTGGACATTATTGGTCCATTCAGTACCTTACCCAAGCATGAAGCTTTTGGCATCGTTCTTATAGACTACTATTCCAAATGGCCCGAAGTCAAAATGGTCAAGGAGGTCACCTCACAAAATGTTATTGAATTTTTAGACGAGATTTTTTGTAGAGAAGGGATTCCTCAAGAAATTGTCACTGACAATGGACCCCAATTCGTTAGTAAGGAAATGGAAAGTTTTCTGGAGAAATGTGGAATTACTCATAGGAGAATTGCTGTTTTCCATCCCGAGGCCAATGGCCAAGTTGAGCGTTTCAACCGTGTAGTGAATGAAGCTATTCAACTTTCAATAAAGGGTGGTCTAAATTGGCGTAATGCTTTGCAGTCGATGTTACTAGCGTATAGGACTTCTCCCAATTCTGTCACCTTGGTCAGTCCATTTGAACTTTTGAGAGGGCGCAAACCTAGTACCAAATTGGCTCCTTGGTGGTTGAAGAAAAGTCTAGGTGAAACCAATGTTTCCTTCAGGGTGGATTATGAGGCAGTACAACGCAGAGTTGAGTTGTACAAAAACAAAATGAAACATGCAATAAAAAAAAAATGGGTTCTGTAAGCAAGCAGGAGATAAAGTTTGGCGACTTAATTCGCATAAAAAAAAAGAGGGTGTTGCCAAGGGTTTTCCTCTTTGGTCAATTCCGAAGAGAGTCATTGAAGTCTTCAAGAATGCTGTTAGAATTGAAGGTGGTTCTGTTTGGAACTTAAACAGAGTTTCTCTGTTTAAGGGGGTAACTAATTCACAAGATGACCATAACAGTAATGTTTTTCTAGATGTTGGACAAGATAGTGACCAAGTGAAACATTCTCTTTCTTTCTGCAATTCTGAGAATTTCCCTGCTAGGATGGTGCGTAACCATCGCCTTCCTGCAAGGTTCAAAGATTTTGTAATGAAGTAAATTTGTATTTTTATTCAATATTTTTTTTTTTTTTTTTCCCTTCTTTCCTTGTTTTTTTTTAAGGGGGGAAGGTGTGTGGGAGCTTCGATGCGTGCAGACACGACCGTGGCATCCTTTGTCACAGCTCGTGGCTGCCTCGCGTCGTCTTGGGGTTGTGATGTTTCGAATAGGTTAGAAGGTTGGGAGGTGGGATGTGAACGGTGGAATTCATTCATGATGCATACTCCCTACTTATAAGACGTGTCTTCACGGAATAAACCACGTCAAGAGAACTGCCGTCTCTGACTCTTCATTTTCCGTTTACTGGACTTTCCTACAAATCTGACATGTATCTAACTCTGTCTGAACCCTACCCGGCTATCAGGGATGTGACTAATATGTTCTTCATGCTTTTAACTTGGTGAAAGGTGTACCTCTCCTCTGGCTGACAATTTGTACGGCAACTTGCAGATTAGGATGGTGGAGTGCCACTCCACCTCTTTTCCTTAAGTGATTCTGAGGTTCTGGAGGTATTCAATGTTGCCTCTGTGGCACACCTCCAGTTCCACAGAGTGACAGGGGAAAACCACAAACAGCTTTCTGATTGGCTAGTGATCCACAAACAGGGCCTCTGAGACATGCAGTGCGAGTTATTAGATCAATAACACACAGTTGGGCATATTTATCAAGGGTTTTCTGTCTCCCTTGCGCCACGTAAAGCCTACAGTGAGATTTACCAAGTCACACAAGGTCACTATGTGAGGCCCTGTGTGACTTGGTATATCTGGAGTATTGCAAGCAGCGCAAGTCGCTGCCTTGCGTTACTCTGCCCGAGGGAGGCGTTCCATGGGTGAGTGTTGGTGTTCCCACGCATGCACCCATGAATTCTGAAGCATTCCCAGATTTACCAATACTGATAGGCCTAGGAATGCGTCAGAGTGCTACGCCTTCCCGGGGTGGCGTAACAAGGAGAAATATCTTCCCCTTGTTTTTTCCTCTTACTACGTGTGCTGCATTATACATTATTCGTGCTACGCAAACAAATGATGGACGGAAAACTGAATGAATCATACATTCACCCCCAGTCAACAGATCTGGGTTAAATCCATTGTTCTTTTGCTCACCATGCCACCCCAGTTTAGACCCAGCCATATGCAAATCAGTCTTGACCCTGTGCCTCATGGGAACAGTCCAGACCAAACTGCCAAGCCAGGTCCTCCCTGGACCGGAAACAAGCATCCTGGGACCGGTTTCAGGGTATTACCCTTCATCAGCCAGGCTAGCTTGAATCCAGTGGCACAGTGAGCAAGGGACCCACGTCTGGGCATACCCATCCCACTTAGGGCGAAAAGTGCTACGCAAACAAATGATGGAAGGAATGCTGAATGAATCATACATTCACCCCCAGTCAAGAGATCTGGGTTAAATCCATCGTTTTTTTTGCTCACCATGCCACCCCAGTTTAGACCCAGCCATATGCAAATCAGTCTTGACCCTGTGCCTCATGGGAACAGTCCAGACCGAACTGCCAAGCCAGGTCCTCCCTGGACCGGAAACAAGCATCCTGGGACCAGTTTCAGGGTATTACCCTTCATCAGCCAGGCTAGCTTGAATCCAGTGGCACAGTGAGCAAGGGACATTATACATTATTCAGCACACGTAGAAAGATGAAAAAGCCTCAGAAGATTGATTTTGTGCAGGAGTAAACTTGTCCTACTTTGTGCACCCTACCATGTGGGCTGTTTAGGGCCTATCTTGGGGTGACTTATATGAATTAAAAAGAAAGGGTTAGGCTTGGCAAAAGGATTCTTTTGGCAGGTCGAATTGGCATTTTAAATCTGCTCTACATGCTGCAATTTTTGGCCTGAGACATGTTTTAAAGGGCTACTACAGTGGGTGGCACAATGAGTGCTGCAGACCCGCTAGTAGCATTTAATTTACAGGCCCTGGAGACATGTAGTACCATATACTAGGGACTTATAATTAAATTAAATGTGACAATCAGGTGTAGACCAATGTTACCATGTGTTGGGGAAAGATCACAAGCATTTTAGCACTGGTTAGCAGTGGTAAAGTGCACAGAGTCCTAATGTCTACAAAAAGAAATTCAGAAAACAGGAGGGGTGAAGGAAAAATGTTTGGGAGAAGACTACATCAAGGATGTCATGTCTAATATTGGTTATTTCTGGCATATTGCAAGCATCAGTGTCATGATGAATTTGAGCCCTGGAATAATGCCGGCTAGGGCATAGTGATTTTTATTATTTTCGTATTTCATGCCTTGGTGTGATGATTTCTACCCAGGTTTAATATGGATCATGGCATAATGATGGTAACATTTAGGATAATGTGGCTATCCATGGCTTAATGGAGCCTATCCTGATAAAGTGCTGGGCATGGCATGAGTGGGGCATATAGTAGGCATTCAGTGCATGATGATGAATCATGTAATTCTGTCTCTGACATTATAGTAGTAATTCTTGACTTTTTGGGGGCATTCGTAGCATGAAGATGCCTAGCACTGGTTTAACAGTGGGCCAGGTATAAAAGTGGTAGTTCTTAGTGCATTGTGTAAACCATAGTGTGATGGTGGCTGGCACTGGAATACTACTGGACTTGATATAATGGAGGTAATTTTTTGCATATCGTGGACATCCATGGCATGGTGGTGCTCACCCTTAGTATAATGCCAGACTTAGCATTGGGGTGGTGATTCAGTGGTATGTAGCCCTACAAGGCAGAACCCTTTAATGTGTTGTAGTATTGCACATAATTGTGATTAGTTAATGAAAATGCCACGCTGATGCTCTGACACCATGTAGGCAGGGCTTTAAGTGGGCCGGGTCTCACCGGGTCTGAGCACCGGCAGTTTTTTAAAGGAGGCCTCGAAACGGGTCTCTATCGGGCTCTGTTTTGTGCCCTGGCACAGGTGGTCCGTTTTTTTTCTGGACTGCACTGACAGCAGGAACATCATTTGCGCGTGCTCACACTGCTCACTTCTCACTAGTGGAGAAGTTACGGCATGACGTCATGCCAAGTGAGCGTTGTAGGGGAAGGGAAATCCTTTAAAGAGAGTCATTTTCTCTCTGGATTTCCCTTCTCTTTTTGAAACTCAGGAGCAGCAACATTGTCCTGGTGTCACCAGGGCTTTAAGTGGAAGCTTTTTCAATATTATATACAAGCCATAGTTGCTGCTTATTTATCTTATGTAACTAACAACCATTGACAAAGCCAATAGTTCTGACTTGTTGTAGTTATGATGTTACTTGTTGTATCAAATATCTAGATGCAATGACAGAAACAGCAAAATACAAGTCGGGCGGCACATTATGCTAGGCACAGATTTTTAGCTTACGTGTTTTTAAGCCACGCCCTTAATTGCATTGGTCACGCCCCTTTGAACGACCCTCCAGTTTTTTCATCCCACTTAAAGCCCTGCATGTAGGCATATACTACATGAAAAGCTGACATTTCAGGACACAAGTACTGTTTTTCCTGAAAATTATAAGGTTTTGTTTTAGGTTTTGAATTTATTTTTTCAAACTGAAATGCTTGTAACAAACTGCGCATTTTCAGAGACTGGCAAGCTGATTTTGAGGTAAAAATGGTTGCATTTTTAAATATACATTTAAAGCAGCCATTTCCTAATAATCACTCCTGCTGTGTCGACCTAAGCATGTAGGACTAGAGTTCTCTCTCCACGGACCAACCCTATAAGGTCCCCCATAACCAGCGAAATGGCACAGATGTATGATCCTGAAAAATGGATTTGATGAGTGTGCCCTGAGATGGTGAGATTTTAGCAAATTTTAATGTTTCCATCCTGCCCCTTCTGAGCAGATTTTCAGTCATAACATAGGACTGAGAATCTAATTGGAAAGGAAGGACGAAATAATGAAAGGAAGTGAAATGTAAAAAGTGAGAAACTATGCTGCGAAAATAATAGTCCATGTGATGTTGCATTTTCTGAACGCACATATGACTTTTTGCATTTTTCGGGAAATTGTAGAAAAAATGATCAATTAACCGTTTTCTCAAACATTTAATGGGGTAGGCAAATCTTTTAGTCCTCTTAGTGAGTCAAGTTCGCTTTGCACTTCATGAAAGAACTGGAATATATTTTGTGTGCCCCTCCAGAACATATGATTTTTTAGCAACTTTAGGTAGAAATTATGCTATAAAATGTTCTCATTAGCCTCACATTTTGAAACATTTTTGGGTGGTGAATTGCCCCAAACCATACCAAAGGAAGCCCGACTTAGTTTTTTTGTAGTGCAGAGCAGGTATATATGCCCACCACTTTCAAATATCCTCATCCATCGCAGGGTGTCTCTCGCCAGGCCTGAAGAAGGAACTGACGCGGCACACCCAGGAAACACAAACGTTCCTTATCTCTCAGATGGCAAGAGAGAGCGAGATGCCTTTTTCAAGCCAACAAAAGTCCACATTCATAAAAATGAACCCTTCCACTCACCAGATTGAATCTGGGAGATCTTGTCAGTATGAGCTCACATTACCAGCACTGTAAACAGCAGCAGCCTGATTACTGATAAGAACGTGTAACTATGTGTACACGGCCGTGTTTTCACTACGGTCACACTAACTGCCATTAAGGGGGAAAGCACTAAGGGGCTTATTTACAAGCCCCTTGCGCCGCCGGTGCGCCACTTTTTCCCATATTAAAAGTGACGTACCGGTGGCACACTGGGCTTGTAAATACGGCCCTAAGTTTAAGATTGTGTTGTTCTAACGTAGTGCCCCATTGAAGACATTTTGGGGGTTATTTACAAGCCCCTTGCGCCACAGGTGCGCCACTTTTAATATGGGGAAAGTGACGTACCGGCGGCGCAAGGGGCTTGTATACAAGCCTCTTTGTGCCTTCAGGATCATGCTATGAACTTGGTCCCCCTTAACTATATTTATGTTGCTTCCAATTTTTGTCAGCATAATAATTTACACTGGCACAACAAAATTTAAGGCAACAAACTGTTTCTAAATATTCTCAAGTTACGTTTAATTAGTATTTTTTTTTGCGCTACATGAGGCATCAGACAGCTTACGAACTTACCCTTGAAACCACATTTCTATGTGCTTTCCGGTTAGTATATTGGAATATCTCTTTAACAATTGGGTGTTAATAGATTGCGTTCTGAAATAGCATTGGTCCCGTTTTATGTTCCATAATTTAGGGCCTGATTTAGATCTTGGCGGGACTCCTGTCATCCATCTGTGGCAACGGTTACAAGTTCTCGGTCCAGCTGATGGAGTCCCGCCCGCCGTATTTAGATGTGGGCTGGTTAAACCACTGTTCGCAACATCAGACTGTTTACCGTTGTGTAAGCGGTCACCTCTATCGAAGCAGCAGACTTCTCTGCTAACTAACAGTAGTCAATCGTCGTCAGGCTGGTGGGTTTGCGCCAAAGCCATTTAGATTCCCCGTTGTGCTAGCATTGTCCTAGCAGCAGATTCCTGATGGAGTGAGTCCCTGCTGGACTTGAGACTAGTATAGTAAGACTAGTATAGTGCTACTTATTAATGTGTCACTACACATATATGTTGTGTTTGCTTCAAATATATATGTAGGTCATGTGTTATGCCACTTTAGTTACATATAGCATAGCACACAAACAACACACACACACTTTTGAATGTACAGCCACAGGCACCATAGCACAACACCCACAACCACCACAACAAACAAATATTGTTTAAGTGTCAATACAGGTGTGTTAATTTTACCTTGATAAGTTGCAATATGAACACCACTGCATTACAGATATGAAAACAAATTGCATGTAAGAGCAATGTAAAAATACATGAGGCCAAAGCATATGTTAACACATGATTCATAGTAAAACAAGTAAAAAAGAAGCTTACCTTAGATCCTGGCGACAACGAAGTTGATTAGCGTCGTGGTCAAATAGTAGCTGAAAAGGAAGGACCTGGACAAATGGGTATAAGATGGAAACGGAAGTGGAAAATGGAAAAAAAGGTAATTTTCTACTTAATTTCCTTCGATTCCGCCAACTCAAGGTTGGAGGTGTCCCCGTACAAACCCCCTTTCTCCTCATCGGAAAGGCAGAATGTGATTAGCCCAGAGGTAATCTTGGCTGGACTCCCTCAGACAGCCGCTTTTGCCTATGACACCGTCAATGCGGGAGGAAAATTCTAGAGATGAAGGCAGCACTCTGACGGACTATCGTCCAGAGACCCGCCAACATCTAAATAGAGTGGGCAGACCACCAAGAAGGCGGACTGTGAAACCGATGGAAAAGTGATGGCGGGACCAGATCCACCAAGATCTAAATCAGGCCTATAGTGTCTAAAGCTATACTGTCATGGAAGAGCATGTCTGGTTTCCTGTTCTATAGTCTATAAGACAGTCAGTTTGCTCATGCCTGTGGAATGCCTCATGTGTTGAGTTTATTATAGGGCCTCATTTCAGCCAATGTTTGCAGGTAGGGGCCACCTGCACTCATTTTTGGGGACCGGCACTTATTTTTCTTCATTAGACATTTACTGGGACCAAGAGGGATGAAAACAAACAAAATGAAAGACGGTATAAGAGAAAGACTCAAAAAAACGCTATAAAGGGAGAAAGCAGGAACCTGATAGGGTGAGATAAAGGGACAGGTAGTGTCTGGTAGTGGAATAAATCAGCATGAGATGGATTCAAATCTACGCACCTTTGGTATTGGGAGCACCAACATTTAATTGCACTGGACACAGGCTTCTGACTAGAGCTTTGGGCACGACACTATGGAGATAAAACAAAAATGTGAATACGAAATTAAACATCTCTCCTGCTCTTTAGGAAGTAGCTAAAGATCAACCTCAACAAGGAAGTAACACCATTAACATGGATGTACAGCATGGTCTAGAAAATCACATATATTCAGCAAAACTGCCTTAAATGCCCTATCCCAGCAGTTCTTATCCTGTGTCCGGGGAATCCTGGAGGTCTTCTCCAAAGGCCTGCAACTGCTTAGAAAATTAAATAATATTAACAGATTAATAAAGTGTAGATAAATAAAGAAGCAAAATGTAAATCGAAAAATTTAAAACAATCTGGAAATGTGATGGAATTTGAAATTGGAGGTTACAAATAAGTTGCCATCCTCAGATTGATTTGTGGGAGCAGTGCAAATGCATCAAACAGAATATAGTATGGATGATGGTGACCTCAATTGAATTTAGAAAAACTCCAACCTTTACATTTAAATAAAAATTTAGATTTTTTCGCATTTGTGAATCAAATAATATATTTCAGCATTTGTGTTTGTTTAATGAATGCTTGTTTCTCTATTTTTGTGCATTGTTTTGCTGTTAAAATCATCAAAATTGCTTAGTCCGTGGACCCTGACTTCCAGTAATATGCCCACCACTGAGGGTCCCTGGATTCCAACAATGGTTTAATGGGGGTCCCTGTCCGGGTTCCAGTAATGATTAAGTGGGGGTTCACAGAAGTCAAAAGATTAAGAACAGCTGCCCTATCCTACGCAGTGACATGCTTTCTCAGTTCACTTTCACTCAATGTTTGTGGTTGAATTGTGGTTGTGGTTGAAACCAAGGTACAGTTCCACTTTGAGCCAGTGTACACCCTCACTGGGAGCACCCAGTGCAAATCAGGTACATGTACCTGATTCCATAAAAAATCTATTCTGCCTAGCGCATGCGCTGGAGAGGGCACATCAGTGAAAGAAGGCGAATAGGTGCAAATCGTTGCTCTGTATTCCACGAGAAGTGAAAGTAGTTTGCAGGATGGCCGAGACCCTGCAACAAGGAGTACATTCTGTGACTCCCATCTCAGACTCTTTGTAAATGCTGAAAACTGCATTGGTACAAATTCACTCAGTTGGATAAAACCAATGTCCTGCAGAGGTTTCCCTAATTGTGTGACCCTAGGTCTTTAAGCGCCTCAATGCTATCCTTGTCTCTGGGCACTCCTGCCCAAAGCAAAGCATGTTTCTCTCAAAGGTGTTCTTTAAGAAGTTTGTTAGACCTGTCAGGTTTAGGGTGGTCTTCTTCTAACTTTTGCCTTACTCCTCCTGTTTTTGCTGAATTTGTTTTTGTTGGCCTTAGGACTCTGTAAACTTTACCACTGCTAACCAGTGCTAAAGTGCTTATGCTCTCGCCTTCAAACATGGTGAAATTGGCTTACACTTCATTGGCACATTTACTGTAAGTCTCTATTAAAGTGGTACTAAATGTACACAGGGCCTGTAAATTAAATGGTACTAGTGGACCTACAGCACTAAGAGGTATATTTATGAGAGCCTTGTGTCACGTTTGCACCACACAAAGTGGTATATGCGTGAAGCAAGGCCCTGAGCCAGATTTATGAAGCCACGCAAAGCCACATTGTGTGGCTTTGAGTGACCTCATAAATCTTGAGTAATTCAACGCAGAGCATATTGCTGCATCGCCTTAGTCTGTGCCAGGGAGGCGTTCCGTGGGAGTTGCGATAGCTGTTACCACCCAACACTTATGGATTTTGACACTTCTCCACATTTACAAAACCATATAAACCTGGGGATGTGCCAAAACCTTACACCTCCTCAGGGGAGGCACAACAAGGAGAAATAACTTTATTTCTCCTCATTATTCCTCTTTCCAAGTGACTGCCAACTTAATAGAGGCCGGATCGCCCACCACCACAATGTTATCCTTTAAAGAAAATCGGTGGCATTTGAACCAAGTCTAGTACTTCAAGAGGACTTGGAAGTTGGGCCGGGCCAGCCTGAGGAAGAGATCCAGGAGGCTAAGAGAATTTTAACAAATAGTGGGGAGGTGGTAAAACTATTAAAAAAGCTGAAATCCGACAGAGCCCCTGGCCCGAATGGCTTGCCAGTCGGCCTTTTTAAGGAGGCGTCTGAAGGTTGGACAACAGTGTTGTCAGTTTTTTACAACTATTGTTTCTCAAACGCTGATATACCAGACGGTTGGAGAGGTTCCATTTTATGTCCTATATTTAAGTGTGGAGCTCGGACTTCAGCTGTAAATTATAGACTGGTTGCCCTACTAGATATTGAGGCAAAAGTCTATGCCCGCATTCTATTAGAACATTTAGAATCCTGGGTGGCTGAGCAGGGCATTTTGCTGTTCTTTCAAACAGGGTTCAGAGCAGGGGCATCTACAGTAGATAATATTCAAGCTCTTTCTGTCCTCAGGCACCATGCCCTCCAGAGGAACAGACACCTCTCCTGTGTTGTTATATAGATTACAGCACAGCTTTTGACAGAGTGGATAGGGCTATCCTCTGGAGGAAGCTTGCGGCATGGGGTATTCCAGCGAATTTGTTAAGAGCTATTACATCATTATATACAGAGACCTGGATGTGGGCGAAAACTAGCGTAACATCAGTAACACAGAAAGTAAAAACAAACTGTGGGCTAAAACAGGGTTGTGTCCTGGCACCCATGTTGTTTAACTTGTATACGGCTGACCTAGGGAAAGTACTGGATGGATGTAGTCTGGTCCCCCCAAATTTAAGCTCAGTCCGATTACAAATAATTCAATACGCAGATGATATTGTGGTCATGGATCATACCAAATCGGGTTTGCAAAGGGCTTTAAATGCCTTGGGTAAATTTAACAAGGCCAACCGCCTATTGGTAAATCAGTCCAAAACTAAAGACTTACATACAGTTGGGTGCCGAGGACTGGTACAGCGCTTAACGGAGTCATATCATGTCGGGAACCCACAAAAATATTTTTCGGACTTCATTAATGCAAAGACTAGGGATCAAATCCTTTACATGCGAGTGCCTGCTCTACCAATAAGAGATTTTAACCCGCGTTGGGCTGGCTTAGGGGGTGACATTAATTGTAGGCTATGCCACAACTATCGAGAATCATGGTTCCATTTGTTATGCTGTTGCCCTGCTCTAGAACATCAAAGGAGACTATTGTTAAAACCTATCTTGCACACAGGCATCTTCCTTTTGCTTTAGCAGTAGTCCACCTGGGGGGCTGGGGAGATGTGCTAAATTTGTGAATATTTTAAAGCAAGTATTGTCGAATGACCGGGTGAAGGCCTCTCCATTAAAACAACGTCAGTTAACAATTACAGCATTCACAATTAGTACTGGGCTACCTGTTTAACAGCTGGGGTGTAAGTAAGAGCGGATTTGGAGAAAAGTGGCCCCCTAGGATGGATGGTCACCGATAGCGAGGATCAAACCTTCTTAGAAGGAATATTGGGCATTTCAAGGAACCTACAAGAAGATTACGGTGGGTATTATTATGGGAACCTTTGTTATTTTCCATTTCCCGCAGGAGAGGGAGATATCAGGAGGGTAGGTCAGAGATAGGGAGAGGGACAAGTTCAGCAGGCACTAAGCCCAAGCAAGTATATTGGAGGATTTCAATATGATAAGATCAGAGGGCAATAATCAATCTGTCCCCTTAGATCGCACTGATCCATTGGGCCCATGGAACAGATTTAGACATAATTGTATACTGACTCACCGTAACTATAAACCAGATCTGGGTACATATCGCTGACCTTTTATTATGAACATTTATATTGAACATGAATTTTAGTGAATATGAGATTATGTTTTACTTTTATAAAGGAAACTGTGCTTTTAGATTGGGGCAGACCGAGGCATGTGGCACTTTATTAAGGTATATTGCTGACTACCTGAATAATGGAATATCGTTGATTTTAGTGTTAATTAAGTATTTGAAAATGTAGATTATCATTGTTGATTGTCTGTTCATTTTTATGTTTAATTGTTATGGTTTTATTTAACTGTACAATAACATTTTTTTACTCATGTTACTCATGAACTGACCAAAGTTATTACAGCAGCCCCCGTTTGAGGAATTATTGGGGGGGGGATTTTTTAACAATTTAATGCATGTACAAAAAGATACAAAATATGGGACCAATCATTGTAGAGCAGGGACCCTAAAGCAGTGGGTGTATTCCCTTGACTCAGTGATGTTTTGAGGGTTAGAAACCCGATATATGCAATTATACATATTCTACATATTACTCACATGTCCCATTCAAGATTGGACTATTTCTTTGTCCCGGCAGGAGACTTAGTGGGGGTGATAGGGTCTGACACATTGCTGTGAACTTTAATGGACCACTTTCCAAATTAACTTACTCTGAGTAGGGTCTGAGGATAGGTGTGACAGACAGTGGGGACTCAGGTGGTTACAAGGTGTTACGTTTCATGATTATATTAGAAATGAGATAGATAATTATCTGAAATTGAATTCCACCCCGGGGATACCCCATGCTACCTTATGGGAGACTATGAAGGTGGTTATTTCATTTGGGCAAAATCATTTCCTACCTGGCAAGCAGAAAAAGGAATGGAGAACAAGAACAATTGGCCACTGAAGAGCAGATAAGGTTCTTAGAACAACATCAACTCCTTCTTATGAAGAAGGTTATGGGGCATGCCCTTGGCGAAGGTCCCAGGCCCTCATAGATTCCCCATAGAATTGATCAAAAAGTGTGCCGCTAGCTTAATTCCACCTGGTTGGCTATGTTGAAGGAGGCCACTGTAGTATTGATCCCCAAGCCCGACAAACCACTGAAGAGCTTCGCGTCAACAGGATGATTTACTTGATCAGCATTGAGGCCAAGATAGTGGCAAAGCACCTTGCTAATAGGTTTGTGAAGGTAAATCAGACCCTAGTTACAAACGACCAAAATGGCTTCAATCCAGTCAGAGGAACGAAACATTATATCCATTGGCTCAACAATGTGCTGGCAAACCTGGGGGACATGTCAAAGGCGACGGCTCTGATACATCACAGTTTTGAAAAGGCCTTCACCTCAGTCGAATGAGCTTTCCTACACATTGTGCTGGAATAGATGAACTACAGTCCATACTTCTGGAATTGTGTAAACCTGCTGTAATGCTACCCATGGGCAAGAGTTCAGGTTAATGGTGCAAGGTCCAGGTCTTTCCCAATATTGTGGGCCATTTGCCAGGGCCTCTTTCTCCCCTCCTTCTATCCTCCTTTTCACATTTAATTATGGAATTCCTGGTTGAATGAATAAGGAGAGACGTGAAGCTGTGGGGGCTGAAGTGGGAGGGCAGTTTTGAAGACAGCATTTCCTTGTACATGGACAATGCCCTCCTTTATGTACAGCAGCTTCACCTTCACCTTCTGCTGATGCAGATCTTGAGGGTATATGGGGTGGTATGCAGCCTCCTTGTGTACTGGAGAAAGTCAGCCATGATCACTTTAGTAGGAGACCCCCAATTTCATTTCCTGCTACTCCTGCCCTTAGATGTGTGGGCTCCCTTCAGATATCCAGAGACCCAAAAGCTTGTTGGGACACAAATATCATTCCGCTCATGTAGAATGTTAGAGATTCCTTGGCAAGACTGCAGTTAAATATGCTGGAAAGGGGTCCATTATATTAACTGGGGGACCTACCACAGACTCTGTATACTTTACAAAACTTTCCATTCAGGATCCCCCCAGTCTTGCTTTTCATATTACAGTCCAGTGTGACCAGCTTCATGTGGGATGGGGCACCCCCGAGACTAGCACATAAGAAATGCTTTCAGGCACCATAATACGGGGGAATTGGGACAATTGATATAAGATTAAATTATTGAGCGTCCCAGCTGCTTCCAATAAACAATGGATCTTTGGAGACGGCGAAAACCTGGCAATAAGGCTTGAGGTAGCTGCTTTTGATAGGCGTGCCCCCTGGTCATGGTTATATGGAAGCAACATCCCAGAGACTCCGGGCCCGATTCACAGAACTAACTTACGTCAAAACGTAAAGTTAGTACCTTTTAGTATTCACAGAATACACTTACTCATTTTGGTATTCACAGAATACACTTACTCATTTTGGTATTCACAGAATACACTTACTCATACTAACTTTATGTCCGCACTCGGGCCGGAGATTCCGGCCGTTTGTGGAGATTCCGGCCGAGGTGGAGATTCCGGCCGTTTGTGGAGATTCCGGCCGTTTGTGGAGATTCCGCCACCGGCCGGAATCTCCACAACCGGCCGGAATCTCCACAAATGGCCGGAATCTCCACAAACGGCCGGAATCTCCGGCCGGAATCTCCACAAACGGCCGGAATCTCCACCTCCGGGCCGGAATCTCCACCTCCGGGCCGGAATCTCCACAAACGGCCGGAATCTCCACCACCGGGCCGGAATCTCCGGCCCGGAGTGCGGACATAAAGTTAGTATGAGTAAGTGTATTCTGTGAATACCAAAATGAGTAAGTGTATTCTGTGAATACCAAAATGAGTAAGTGTATTCTGTGAATACTAAAAGGTACTAACTTTACGTTTTTGACGTAAGTTAGTTCTGTGAATCAGGCCCTCCACCTCCAATAATGGAAATACCTATGGAACGTTGGCTTAGGGTGTTACTATAGATGAGATGGGACAAGAGGTTAACTAAGAAAACACCATTATGGCATATGTCCTGACTTGGTGAAATATCTGGGATGCAGGGATTTAGAAATTGGGACTGTTTGGGGATTTTGAAGCTGGGTGATGTTTGAGCTCATAGTTACATGTTATCCTTTGATCAACTGATTGCGGACTTTGAGCTCCACAGGTCCCAGTTTTTCCTCTATCTGCACTTATGACATGCCTTGGAAACCAATAGGAACCGCTTAGCCTCAGTTTCAGAATGTAACCCGCTGCAGCCCAAGCTCGCTATGGAGGTAATCAGGTAAAGAGTATCTCCCGTCTGTACTGAACATTGGTAGTAGAGGTCCCTGACTCAACGGTGACACTAAAAGAAAAATAGGAAGCAGACTTGGGGGAATTGGATGAAAAAACTTGAGTAGAAGCTCAGAAGGCAGCTAGATAGCTGGTGGTCCCGGCCTACCTAAGACTCATCCATTTAAAAAACTTCCAAAATGTCTAATATAGCCTGGATATATTGTGGAAGATGGGGAAAGGCAGGGACCCAAACAGCCTCAGATGTACTTTGTTGCATGTGACTTGGGACTGCCCAGTCACTCAAAAATATTGGGCCAGAATCCTGGATACACTGGAGAGGGTAGTTGGTTTGCCATTTGAGAGATACCCCAAGATGGCAATATTTGGGGTGTTCCCGGAGTATGACAGTCACTGAGGGCAGACGCAACTGATAGGCATTGGATGCATGATTGCCAAGCGAGATAAAGATAGGCACAGGAGTTCTTGATGGGCCTCCTCCTTTTCTGAATGCCTTAGAGGGATGGACTAATGCTCTATTGCAAAGAGTAGGTTACAGTATGAGGGGTTGGCCACAGAAGCATACTATGATTTAGCGACCCTGGTGGAATCACTTTAACATTAGAAGACCAGGTACACATGGAACAAATTAGGCTTGATGGATGTATGGAACAGCCCGGGGCACTACTTTGCTTGCCTTGGTTGTAGCTCAATAAGACTGAAGGTTGTGATCTGTTTTTACTACCAGTATGCATGTATACATGATTGCTGTTATTGTCGCGTTCTTTGTATTTCATTTGGATTATGAAAAGTTGAAAATTCAATAAACAGCTTTGAAAAAAGAAGTGCAAATAGATAAAAAATGGACAAGTTTAAATAATATATAATGAGTCAAAATGTCTGTAATGACGGTATCGTGTTTCTCACAGTGCTTTTGTAGGTGGCTATGGATGCAATTTGCGACCTGTGTGGCATTTCTGTTTGCTTTCTGGTACAGCTAGGCAGCATTTTGGGGTAGATCTTGGTGACTCCTGGCTGATATCCATCCTCCTGGACGATGCATTTTATTGGTACCAACCTGAATAGTTTGTAAATGTGTGAGAGAGTGTGTGTGTGTGTGTGTGTGCGTGCGCGCGTGTGTGTGTGTGCAAGAAAAAGAGAGTGAGTGCCCGATTAACAAAAAGGAATTTATGATTCGTAAAGTGCAGAGTACAGAGTTTCCGCAGTCGTGGCGGAATCACTTCACTTGGGGCAGAATCTCCCCACTGCAGTGCTCAGGGAGGAAATTCCGCCACAAGGGCAGAGATTCTGCCAGGAGTCTCAAGTCCCTTTGTGAATCGGGCCCTGATTGTCTGTGTACATCTGGGTGTTTGAGAGTGTTCACATGTGTGTGAGAGTAGGTGTGTTATTGTGTGTGAGAGTATGAGTGAGCTGAATGTGAATGTGTGTGTGTGAGAGTGTATGCATGAGAGAGAGTGTGTGTTTGTGTGTGAGTGAGATAGAATGAGTGTATGCTTGTGAGTATATGTGAGAGTGTGTCTGTATTTGTGTGTGATCATGTTTATCCCACACTGTGAGAACTGGGCCTGTCCTCACATTGTGTGTGTGTGTGTGTGTGTATTGGAGTGGATGTGATTAGCAGCATAGGTCAGAATTCTAGAATTCATTATTATATACATAAGTGCCCATCCCGGTTTAATGGTCACAAGAACCATAAAAGCCTCAGTGTAACTAGCTCACACACCTTTATCTGAGTGACATGATGTGTCTTTGTTAAATAAATGAATTTGGCTCCCATTGTAACGAGGATCTACCTCAAAACATCATGCTGGCTTACACAGAATTAATGCAAACTTGTTTACAAAGAGAAATCATGGTTACTCATAATCCAGGGCCACATCAAGTCACTTTCACTCAGGGAAAATGAAATGTCCCTTTCTACACTCACATCCAGTCATAGCAGCCTGGGTGCTACCACTCTGGACTGTGTTGTCTCAGTGTCTCTGGCACCTCAGTTGGCACTGGGGCAACTCCACCCCTTCATATATTCCCAGGGTTTCTTGTATCCCAACTATGAACTTGAACAGCAATTAGGCAGACGGGGTCACCTGAGCCAGTGCGAAGGTCTACTCCTCCTGTCTCTCATGTAGGTCAATAGACTGGACAGTTATGGCACATACATTCAATCTCATCCACTCAGGTAGGTAGCACAAGGAGTGAATCGTCCTGAGGAGTCAGGTAGAGCTGGGTTTCAACAACTCCTTTTTACCAATATTGAACATCTGCTAAATCCACTTGGACAAATGCAAAAGGCAAGACCTATGTTGTACACCCTCTACATATACTGACTTGCCCTGCCAGGTATGCCTAAAAGCAGCAAGTAACTCAAAATGTTATTTTTTTTAATTATTTTTATTTTTCAATTCATAGCATATAATACAAACACAATCAATTAAACCTCTAGTACAGAATTTAAATTCCACAGTATAACAAAATTATATATATTCATACCGATATCTCCATATGATTAAGCATGGGTCCCCAAATCTGTACCCCCAATTTTTTCTTCTTCACTGATTTCAAACAGTACAAACTATATTCCAAATTGAATAAATTATAAAACTTTGCTTGCCACATCGCAAACGATGGGGCTTCAGGTTGGAGCCAGACTGAAGCAATACATAATCGAGCTGCTGCAACAGCTATAAATATAAGATACCTAAATGAATAACCAGTCTGACCTGTTTTAGTACCCTCCCCAACTCCTGTTAGCATTACCTCTTTAGAGATAAGCACATCAACCCCAGTAATTTTCGTTAGAAACTGCTCAATGTAATTTCTAAACTGAAATAATCCTACACACTCGTAGAATATATGTACAATATCCGCCTTATGCATATGACATCTGAAACAATTCCCATCATGGGCCCCCCCACTTCATCATTTTTACAGGGGTATGATATAGATTGAATAAAGTCTTATAATGTTGAGTTCGTAAATTTGCTGTCAGAAGAACTCTAGCAGCCGTATCAATTGATTGTTGCACATATTTATCTTCGGTCCCTAACCGTGCCCTCCACTTCCCATCCTGATTCTCTATATCATCCGGTTGGGTTTCAATAAGTATTCCATATAGTGTCCCTATCTTGACTCTTTTTTTAACTGCCTCCACTAGAGTATTGGGGGCTATCATTAAATGTCTGTAATGCTTAACTAAAAATCTCGTATTTGTAAATATTTAAAAAAATCTTTTTAGGCAACTTATATCGTTCTGTTAAGTCAGAAAAGGAAGCGAGTACCCCCCCAATATATATCCCTTATTTGTCTAATCCCATTATCTCGCCAACTATCCATCTTTACATCCCAAAAAACCGCCGGGAATATAGCTGTAGAATTCAGTGGTGTATAATAATTTATCCGAGTTATTGAAAACATTCTACATACTATATTCCAAGCCTTATATGCTGTAATCATAATTTTGAACCGTGTTCTCTTGAAATAACTGGGTTCCAAAAATTCGAATAAAGCATTTCTAGCCTGTGCCCCCATCAACATTTGATATATATTAGGTGCTTCTGCTAGTTGTCCTTCCTCTCCAGTCATAAGAAACCGCATATTTTGTAAGAGGCATACTAAATAATAGAACATAAAATTTGGTACAGCCCATCCCCCTCGCTCTAGTGGTAGTGTCATATATTTTAAAGCTCGTCGAGCTTTCTTTTGGCCCCAAATAAACCTATCACATAGAGATTGTAGCTTCGATACTTGCAGTCGTGTCAACTCCAACGGAACTGCCCTGAAATAATACATAGCCTTTGGGAGAATACACATTTTAAGCACATAGCATCTCCCAACCATTGACAAATGCAGACATTCAACCCTATCCAATTGTCGTTTGGCCGAAGAGACAATATCACCCCAATTTACCTCTACTAAGTCTTGAAGTGACATCCTAATTTTAATACCCAGATACCTGGCTTCGTCCGTAACCCGTCCTTCTCCAGGGCATGCTACTTCAGAGCATACGATCTGGGTTTTGGATGCATTCAACTTATATCCAGCCACTACACCAAACTTCTGGGTTAAGTTCTCTATCTCAATCACTGCTTGCTCTGGGTCAGATGTTGCTACCGCTATGTCATCAGCATAAGCTAATACTCGCACTTGAAATTGCCCACAGATCATAGATTTAATCCTATTCGTTGCTTCCAACAATACTAACAACGGGTTAATATATATGGCGAATAATAAGGGCGAACATGGACACCCCTGTCTTGTTCCCCTACTAATGTATACCGGGGCCGATTCCCTGCCCATTACACATATTTTAGCCCGCGGAGATTTATACATGGTTTGTATTGCTCTCATAAAACAGGGCCCAAACCCGATTTTAAGCATGACGGCCCATAAAAACGACCATGACACGCGGTCAAACGCTTTTTCAGCGTCTAAAAAATTATGCCTAAGTTTTTTTGCTGTACATTAGCATAGTCAATCATTGCAATCACTCTATTTAAATGATTAACTGTACCTCTGCCAGGTATAAAGCCGTGCTGGTGTCTAGAAACCAATGAAGTAATTACTTGAGCTAGCCTAGCTGCCAGAATTTTTGAGTACACCTTGCCATCCGCATTTATCAGTGATATTGGTCTGTACGACCCTGGCAGTTTCGCCGGTTTGTCTTTCTTTTTAAAAACCACAATGTTGGCTTCGTCCCACGACAATGGTGGGTGCAGCTTGAGCCTCTAGAAATGTAGCCAACATATCATCCTTTATTGATTGGAGGAGTATTCGATATACCTCCAATGGTAATTTGTCTGGCCCTGCCGCTTTGCCCCCAGCCAACGAACCCAACGCTTCCTCAAGTTCTGCCATTGTTATCGGGGCTTCTAGAGCTCCCCGCTCTTCTTGTCCGAGACCCACTAAATCAATTGTTTGCAGAAATGATTCTATATTATCATTGTCCACTGTATCTTGTGTATATAGCTCTTTATAAAAGGTGCGGAACACCTCCAATATTCTTTCCACAGTTTCTACCACTCTCCCCATGCCATCTTGCAATGACACTATTTTCTGTACCGATTGCCTACCTCTAAGCCTTTGGGCTAAACACCGACCTGTAGCTTCCCCATACTCATACCTTTCTTCTTTGTGGATTTTATATTGACCAGCAATTTCCTGACTCCAAATCCTATTGATCTTAGCCTTACAGCATGCAATCTTAGTTTGTATCTCTTTGACTTCCCCCCTATTCCTTATTACTTGTATAAGTTCCTGCTCCCCTATCTTTAACTCCTCCAAAAGACCCGACATAAGATTCTTCTGCTGCCTTTGTTTGGTCAACCCATAACTAAGTGTTTCGCCTCTAAGCCCCGCTTTCAACGCATCCCATACCATCGACTGGGTAGTAGAGCCTCTATTAATCTCCAGAAATTGTATTGCCCATGTTTTAATATGGTCATTGTATTGACAATCTCCTAAGAGCTTCCTATTAAAAGTAAATGACCTAAATTTTCTTGCCTGACTTATACTAGAGAGATCCAGTACCACGGGGCCATGGTCTGACGTAATCCGCGGCCATACCTGCATCTTTGCACCTACAATAAATAACTGTGACATAAAAATATAATCCAGCCTAACTAATGTGTTATGGGAAATGAATAAAACGTATAGCCTGGGTCTCCCTGATTTACTACTGACCACACATCCACTAGTCCATGACTCTGCAAGAGTTGTTGCAAGGCCCTATAAACTTTTGGTTTGCGCCCTATATACTTCTCATAACCCACCTCCCACATCTTCCCTTCCCCATGTATGTTGAAGTCACCGCATAATATCAGCGGGGTGTCCCACATCGCCAACTCCACATTTAAATATTCCAATGTTTCAGCCTCATCTAAATTCGATCCATATACCGTACAGATAACTATCTTACGATCCTCAACACTACACTCCGTTATAGCCCACCTCCCTAAATTGTCTACCTTCTCTCTTCCCGTCCCAGATATTCCTTGTTTAGCTAAAATTGCGACACCCCTATTCATTATAGACTGTCTGGTTGCTGTAATCAATATATATCCCAGCTCATTCAGTATCTTACAATTAATCCAGGGCACATGTGTCTCTTGTATACACAAGATGTCGGGGTTTATCAACCTTAAATCAGCAGCTATTCGTTTCCTTTTATTTACATTATTCAATCCACATACGTTAAATGTGCATATACGTAAGCCCCTATCAGTCCCCTTAGCAGCCATTCATCAAAAAGCTTTCCCAATTATATCCTTTTACCATGGATGTCTCTATATAAATCTTATTGTCTCTATTATGCATGCTATGAATTGATTTTCCCCCTTTACCTTCCTCCCACCCTTACCCTTACCCCCCTGTGCCCCCCCACTCTAGCCCACCACCTACCCCTCAAAAGCCCCCCCAATGACCCTCCCCCACTATAGAGGCCTTAGGGCCAATTGCCCTTGTGATGCTCGGTGAATAGCCCACCTAGTGCTCACCCATCCCTCCATATTATCCTACTGCCGAGTTTATAGCCTCAACTCCCTCTCTCACCCCTTATTGACCTCTAGAGCAAAAAGACATGTTATACCATCACATCAATCACTACAAAGTCGACAATCTTAATCATAAAGACTGGAGGTGTTCCTTGGCTGCTATGTCCGAGGTAAAAAAACGTGTTTGTCCTTTGTTTACAACTTTGAGAGTGGCTGGATTTAGCAAAAAGACTTGTACGCCTTTCGCTTGGAACGGATTGATCAGTTGGCGCATCTGCCACCTTTTCTCCACTGTGGAATGACAGTAATCCGGTCTGACAAAAAATTGTATACCCTTCCCGGTCCTTTTCCTATCGGGCCGTGCCAGATCGTATACTGCCTGTCGTGCCAAAAAATTATTTAGTGATATCAGAATTGCCCGCGGCTGCTGTGCAGGTTGGCCGATTTTCACGGACCGTTGCCTGAAAGGGAATCTATGCGCCCTCTGCACTTCAATTGTCCAATTCCACTCTTTAAGTTCTGGAAAGGCTTCCTCGAACATTTCAGCCACAAAATGTACGGACATCTTGTCCCTCGGCCCCCTCTGGTACCCCTAGAATTCTAAGATTGTTTCGACGCAGTCGATTTTCCATGTCCACAAGTTTGTTATGTACATCATCTTTATTGGCCTTCATAGCTTCTGTAATACCCTTTTGTGTCTCCATCTGGTCTTCAAGCACTGAAATGCGTGTCTCTGCCTCCGTCATTCTGTCTGTAAAATCATTGCATGTTTTAGCAAGCCTTCTCACCGTACTTTGAAGCTTCCTACATGCTGTGTGTGTTTTTAAGTTCTCTGATCGTGTTTCCAATCTGTGCTCTGATAAACATCTATAAATTGCCTCCAATGATATTTCTCCCTGTGTTTGTTTGACCATACCCCCCACAGCCTGATCAGAGAGATTCACTCCATCAGGCGTCATCTCTCCTGAGGAGGAAAATTCCCACTCAGGTAGTTCCATCCCTTCCATACTCGGCCCACCTCCTTTAATCTGCTTCCGTACTGTGTGTGTTTCCATGCTTGCTGTTCCCAGTATCGCACTCTCTGACCCATTGCCGATATTCATTGAAGAACTCTGTGAAGACTCGTTCTCATGCAACTGATGATCCTCGTCCTCTGACACATCTGAGTGCTCAGAGAGGGAATAGAACTCACTTTCCTTACTACTGATACCTTCAGTCTTTTCATCACTCATCGCACCAGTTTCCTCTAATATCCCTGAACTTTCTTTTTCTGCAGCATTATCCAAAGTGGTCTGATCAGGCTCCAAAATATACCCGGAGACATCTTTTCCTATCATGTCCGACTCCAATTCGTGAGGATTCTTTCCACAACTCATTACTTGTCCCTCAGTTCTTATATTTTGTCCCTCCAATGCTGAGGTAGTCTTTTGTAGCACTGTCGATTTCTTTCTAGCCGCCGCTTGAAAAATCTGTGGGATCTTACCAACTGTTTGAATTTGTGCCTTACTTTGTGCACTACTGTCCCATTCCTCTACCCCTGCAGGTTCTTTAGCACTTTTACCAGCTAATGCCGCTCTGGTTCCAATCAAAATTTCACCACTCGCTCTTGTTTTCCCACCGCAGGCAATTTTTGGTGGCATTGTCAACTATTAATTCAAAAAAAAAAACAGAGAGAATACTTGCTCCGGGGTTACTTCCCTCAGTCTATCAATCTATGCTGCCTACCTCGGCACTTGCACTTCAGCCCCTGCTCCTCTCAATATCGGCCAGCTGCTTGCCGCTTGCTCCCGCTCACTGTTCCAATGGTTGTGCTTTTCACACTGCCGGCACCGGCCACTCACCGGCACCTCGACTCTCAGTCCCAGTTCCGGCGGTCATACGCCCGCGATGTCGCCTCTCTGCCCATGGCTTCTCCTAGAGGCAAGGAGCACCTCCACTCCAGCAGCCGCTCTGATTCCCGCCGCAACTGCCGAACCGTCTCCACCTGCGTCCGTCGCTCCACGGTCCACTCACACACGTCCGGCTCAGGTGAGCTTGCTTTCTCCAGCAGGATGCAGCCTCCGTAGCACTTCTTGCACTCCAACCGTAATGAATTGCCCTTTTTCCACAATTAGTTTCTCGGGAGTTGAAGTTGTACGTAGTTATCTCCTTAATTCCACACTTCTCGTCTCGGCAGTATTCCCATCTTCTCCACCATTAGCCCGCCGTTTTAGGGGATAGGTGAGCTATTCGGGAGCCACTCACACAAACGCCCAACCCGTGGACGCCATCTTGCCCAACTCAAAATGTTATGAGGAGAATAAATTGAGACATACTCATTTCCATATACTGCAATTCAAAATGTATTTCATAATATTGGGCAACACATGTTTCGCAATATCCTATCGCTTCTTCAAAGCCACTCATCTTTTATTGCACCCATTATATAAGTTAATTGCACTTTCAGCATTAATCACTTTAGAATAGCTCTTGTAATGTCATGTTTTTAATTAGGTCCACGTGCCTTTTTTAATCATATTCCTGAATTTCAAGCATGGCTTGTAAATGTAGTCTAAATTCCTAATGTAATTGGTGCATAGTGTCCCTTTCACCGCACATGATCTTGCATAGACCTATAAAATTCTGTCACAACTCCTGCGGAGGACTATTTCCAAGGTGTGACCCCTTAGGTGGCACTGACTCGTTCTTCAGGGCATAAACCAATGCCCAAGTCCTGTCTACAGGCTCCTGCCAGATTGGTGTTTGGACAAGATATTAAATATAACATATCATGATATAAAATATTGTGTCATGAATATCGGGATGAAGCGATACCAAAGGGGATGATGGACGGAGCGCTTGAGCAAATCAAACACTCACCCCCAGTCAACTGATCTGGGTTTAATCCATCATCATTCTTTAGCTCACTCCACCACCCCAGTTCAGACATGGCCATATGCAAATCAGTCTGACCCTGTGCCTCATGGGAACAGTCCAGCCCGAACTGCCAAGCCATGTCTTCCCTGGACCGGAAACAAGCATCCTGGGACCGGATTCTGGCTATTCATCCGTCATCAGCCAGGCTAGCTTGAATCCAGTGGCAAAGTGAGCAAGGGACCCACGTCTGGGCATACCCTGCCAACTTAGGGTGAACAAAGCGATACCAAAGGGGATGATGGACGGAGCGCTTGAGCAAATCAAACACTCACCCCCAGTCAACTGATCTGGGTTTAATCCATCATCATTCTTTAGCTCACTCCACCACCCCAGTTCAGACATGGCCATATGCAAATCAGTCTGACCCTGTGCCTCATGGGAACAGTCCAGCCCGAACTGCCAAGCCATGTCTTCCCTGGACCGGAAACAAGCATCCTGGGACCGGTTTCTGGCTATTCATCCGTCATCAGCCAGGCTAGCTTGAATCCAGTGGCAAAGTGAGCAAGGGACCCACGTCTGGGCATACCCTGCCAACTTAGGGCGAACAAAGCGATACCAAAGGGGATGATGGACGGAGCGCTTGGGCAAATCAAACACTCACCCCCAGTCAACTGATCTGGGTTTAATCCATCATCATTCTTTAGCTCACTCCACCACCCCAGTTCAGACATGGCCATATGCAAATCAGTCTGACCCTGTGCCTCATGGGAACAGTCCAGCCCGAACTGCCAAGCCATGTCTTCCCTGGACCGGAAACAAGCATCCTGGGACCGGTTTCTGGCTATTCATCCGTCATCAGCCAGGCTAGCTGGAATCCAGTGGCAAAGTGAGCAAGGGACCCACGTCTGGGCATACCCTGCCAACTTAGGGCGAACAAAGCGATACCAAAGGGGATGATGGACGGAGCGCTTGAGCAAATCAAACACTCACCCCCAGTCAACTGATCTGGGTTTAATCCATCATCATTCTTTAGCTCACTCCACCACCCCAGTTCAGACATGGCCATATGCAAATCAGTCTGACCCTGTGCCTCATGGGAACAGTCCAGCCCGAACTGCCAAGCCATGTCTTCCCTGGACCGGAAACAAGCATCCTGGGACCGGTTTCTGGCTATTCATCCGTCATCAGCCAGGCTAGCTTGAATCCAGTGGCAAAGTGAGCAAGGGACCCACGTCTGGGCATACCCTGCCAACTTAGGGCGAACAAAGCGATACCAAATATGAATGAATGAATATCGGGATGTCAAACATATCGTCGACAGGAATATCGAAGGTAAAAATATTGTTTTAATTGTTGGTTTAATATTGTTGTAAAAATAATGATTTAGAAAATATTTTATATAATATTGTTTGTAAGTTTTATTTTGTATGCATGTTATTGTAGTGTGATTGATTTTATATGTTTAATTCTTTTTTTCATTTGTGAGCTATGTAAGATAATTTATCAATTATGACATTTTAAAATATGTATTTTTAGTTCTAATAATGTGTAAAAATAATGTATAGATGATTTGATTTTAGTAGTGGAATGTTGGGGTTTAGGGAAAAGTTTTTTTAACAATTTGAATATTTTTATTTTTATTTAATGTTAATTATTTGAATGGTATGAAATTAATGTTGTAAAATGTAAACATTAATTTTGTTAAATTTAATTTTAAGAAATAAGTTTAAAATTATTTTTTGAATGTACATATAGATTATATTAAGTGAAAAAGTGATTTATTTGTAGATAATAAAACAATTATTTAAATTGTAGACAATGTGCTAAAATTTAAAATATATCAAACATAGATGTATTATTGTAAAATACTTGCAAATGTATTTTCTTAAAATATATATATATATTTAATAAGTTTTTTAATTCAATTTCGTTATGAACATTTAAAATATTATTAAGGATTTTTTCGAAATGTTGAAAATTAAAATAAGTTTTAATTTTTATACTTATATTTATGTTTTACGTTTTTGAAATGTCTTATCTATAATATTTATGATGTATAAATGTATATGTTGTATATTTATATGCTAAAGGTTTGTTTATGAAAAATATATTAAACACCATTAAACACAATTTTAATAATGACATTTTAATATGTTTATTATTGGAATAAGTCTGTGGTTGGGAATATATTTTAAATAAAGCTAATTAATGTAAATGTAAAAAACATTTTTATTAATTACATTGAAAACTCATTTAATATTTTATGATTTTAATTTTTGGAGTATGAATTTTGCTATGTTATGTTTCAAAGTTTAGAAATATTAGTAAATATTGCACATATATGAATTCTTAATAGTGATAAATATATTACTTTTTATGTTAATGTTTAATTATAAATATATAGGTTTTTAGTTTGGGTTATTGTGCTTTTAAATAATTTGTATTTTATTTTATAGATCAAAAACTATGGGCCTAATTATGATGTCAGGTGGACTTATGTCTGCCCGACACCATTGCGGTCTCGGGACCGACGGACCTCCAGTCGGCGGTCCCGCCACCGCGATTACAATGCGACCACACATAGTGCAGTCGTATACTCCCATTTGTCTATGGGAGCTTGTGCTGCGGCCATAAACCGGCCGTAGCACAAGCTCCCATAGACAAATGGGAGAATCTGTTCATCCCTGCACCACGTGGTAGGCACCTCAGGGTGCCTGCCACACGGTGCAGGGATGAACAGTGGGGAACCGCCTCACAATGCGATGGTGCGGTTGCATACTCCCATTTGTCTATCTGAGCTTGTGCTGCCGCCGTAAACCAGCCATAGCACAAGCTCCCATAGACAAATGGGAGGATCGGTTCATCCCTGCACCGCGTGGCAGGTTCCACAGGTTGCCTGCCACACGGTGCAGGGATTAACAGCAGGGCACCATAGGTGCCCCCTTGGCCCCCAACCGGAGGCCACAGGGTGAATGGGGCCCTGTTAGAGGCCCCCAATGTCGCTTTCCGACAGGCTTTCCATGTCGGAAAGCCCGATATAGAAAGCCTGTCGGAAACCGACATCATAATCCCTACGGCGGAAACGCCATCCATAGGGATTACGGGCAGGCCTCCGACTAGCCGATGGGCTCCTTGACCCCATCGGAATCAAGCCAGAATGACCGGCTGGTTTCACTTTCGACCGCCTGCATCGTAATGCGGCGGTCGAAACTGAAACCGCGATGAGACTCGGAAAGCCTGCGATCTGCAGTCGGAGGCTTTCTGACTCTCATCGTAATTAGGCCCTATGTGTGAGTATAGAATACTGATTGTGTGTATAACATTTTTAGTGTCCAGCACCTTGCATAAAATGTTTTAGATTGTAATGAAAAAAGTAACTGTCGATCCTTTATTGTCCAACGCCTTCCCCAAATTGGTTTAGATTGCAGTGGGAATAGTAATTGTCACCCCTTTACTGTCCAACACCCTCCCCAAATTGGTTTAAATTGGAGTGGGAATAGTAAATGTCACCCCTTTAGAGTCCAACACCTTTGCTAAATTGGTTGAGATTCGAGTAGGAATAGCAACTGTAACCACTTTAGTGTCCAACACCTTCTCCAAATTGGTTTAGATTGGAGTGGGAATAGTAAATGCCACCCCTTTCGTGCCCAACAGCGTCCCTAAATTCGTTTAGATTGGAGTGGGAATAGTAAATGTCACCCCATTAGTGTCCAACACTTTTATAAAAAAGGTTTACACTAGAGTGTGATTATTTAATTTAACCATTTTAGTATGAAATATGTTTTTTAAATTGTATTTCTATATAGTAGGAATAGTGTATGCCATTTAAATAGTATTGCTGGTGTTTAGAAAGATAATTTAACAAGTAGTTAGTTGTATATTTGTAATAAATAACATTATTATTTACATATTTTCAAAGAATAAAGAAACCTTTTAATTTTTTTTATTTATTTTATCAAAGTTTAGTTGATGCATATTTTTACAGTTTTAAACACATATTTCTAGTTAAAGCACAAGGATATATTTATAAATAAAGTACTTTTTAATACATTTTTATTATTAAATAAACAATGTAAATCACATTTAAATAGTATTGCATATTGTACATTTTCCACGTTTTTTCTATTGTTTAACATTTTTTAAATATTTCTGAAATTGTTTCATGTGCATCTTTTTAACATAATTTTAACATAAGTTTTTTTCAGTATATATTAAATAATTGTATAATTTTTATACTATTATTTATTTTATACTTTACAATTTTTAACATGTTTTTACCAGAAGAGTTTTTGACATTTTTTAATGTTTAATATTTTTTTAAACATCATTTATTACATTTATTCAACATGTTTTACTTATTTTCCCATTCATTTGTATGGGGAGATAGAGTTTTTTAAGTTTCATTTAGCGCCCTTTTTTTTTTTTTTTGCTACCTTCTATTTTGTAGTCTATTTGTGTCATTTTAAGACTATTTTCTGAGATCCAAGCCGTGGTTAAGTGCTGCTGTTCATCGGAATAGGTATGTCCTTTTTAAAAATAATTTTAGGGATTTGAGGGTAGGAGGGATATACGGGGGAGGTCTAGAAGTTAGTGATGGTGTTGGGTGTGGGTATTGTGCACATTTATTTGTATTCATTATAGTGTTTTTCACAAGTGTGTAGGTTTGAATTTTCGTGCACTGTTTCAGTAAGGTATCGATACGCTATGTTATATTGTGTTATGTTACTTACTTTATGATGATGCAGGTGGGGCTTCTGTTTTACTTCGCAGGTTTTTCTCAACAAATGTGTCCTGTGGGCATTTGGATTTGTGAGCACTCTCAAGATGCACTTGAACAACCTCAGCATTGTGTTTACTCATGAGCGCCTAAAGATGCTCTATGCATTTACAAATTTACTCTAATTTTTTCATTTGATCTGTTTATTAAGTTTCATATTTGCAATATACATACATCAATCATTTAAGAATCGTTTGGAACCAGTGTACATCTTCTACAATCCAGTCATTTTTCACTTAAGGATGAGTTAATAGTATTTCAGGCCTTGTACCATATACCATTACTACCCATTTACATTCTGTTCAATAACTATAGATGACCTGGTCGTTTCAACGGGGCTATTGATCAAACTTTTTGTGAACAACCATTAAATGCTAAATAATAAACCAATAAAAATAAAAGAAGAAGAATCAAAACAAAAAGTACAATGGGAGGAAGGAGGGAGGAAGGCATGATCTGCACAATAATACGGTATACGTTTCAGAGCTACCATAAGGTTATCAACATAATAGATCTCAATGTAGATATGCGAGTTCGGGACTGCAACACAGTGAGCCAGTTGTCGATAATTATTGTCAAATATTCCTTAACATATCAGAAAACAGGTTCATTACAGTACAGGCACATTGCAAGTTTACATAACATCAGGAATGTGTACAGGGTGCTCAGGAGCTGCAGCCACCTGGAGTGCCGTCAAAATCGCGCCACAAGCGGATGATATAGGATATTTGCGCAGCCCAAGCATATCCTCCTTTGACAGAGCGACAGCTTTGGCTTTGGCCCAGTTTAGCATTGATTGTGCCCAAGCTTTAAGTGGTGGAGGGTCTACGGCTTTCCATCGTCTTGTGACAAGCCGCTTGACCACCGCCAGACTCAGATCTAGAAAGCAGGATGTTGCTTTATTTTTCTTATCTCTGGGAAATATTCCCACAATACAAGCCTCCCACGTGTACGGTAGCACCCTGTTTGTGCTCGTATGCAGTAGTTGAATCACGTCCCACCAGTAATCTCGCAGTCGGGGACACGACCAAAGCATATGTAGGAGATCTGCATTTACCAGTTTGCAGCGTGGACAGTAAACGTCTGTTCTATTAAAATTCCTATTAAGCTTGTCTGTGGTTAAGTACGCCCTGTAGATTATATAGAATTGAATTAATTTGAACCTTGCATTTCTGGGGATATTTTTGGGTCTCTCTAGTAATGTATCCCATTCTTTGGGTGTGTACGGACGCGCCATGTCTGCTTCCCATTTGCCACGTAGTGGCGGCAAGTCCACCATAGTATGCTCACGAATTGCTTCCACAAACCATTTCGTAAGGTGTCTCCCTGTACCCATCGCATGTATGTACTGTATCAGGAGATGCGTCGGGAACTCTTGTGATATACTACCCCATTGTTGCCCCAGTGATGCCATCCAAGCAGCGTGACTCAAGAACTGCCCAGGTTGAATACCCTCTTCATCGATCAAGGAAAGAAAGGGCCGCAATGCGCCACCTACGTAAAGATCTCCCAATGTGCATATGTCGGCATCCTGCCAGTCCACTAGGTCCACCGTTCGAACCCTGCCCCCCTCTCTCAGCATTGTAAGGCGTAAAGCCCTGAGGGAGCATTTCTGGGCCACATGCACCAGCAGGGGGAGAGAGGCATGCGCTTTGGTGCATGGGCTGAAACATAAAAAGGAGTTCCTCCAGAGTATATGGAGGATTACCTTCTGCTGTATCCAGAAGACGTAATTCTGCCACCCATTTCGCAATCCATTGTATCTGGGACGCCAGGTAGTAATGTTCTCAATTGGGTAAGTCTAATCCTCCCTGCGCACTTGGTAAGTACAATTTAGCCAAAGCCACCCTGTAGCGTGTATTGTTCCATATGAGGTCTCTCATCATGCCCTCCAGTGGCCGAAAGAACGACACTGGTAGATATAACGAGAGATTAGCTAAATAATACAGCAATCTGGGCAGCATCACCATTTTGATCAATGCCACCCTACCTGCAACTGAAAGGTTGAGTGTCTTCCAGAAGCCTATCTGGGAGCGCAGAGCCATGATTGTCCTGGTTAGGTTCCCATCTAGGAGGTCCCAATAGGTATGATAAATCCGAATACCCAGATAACGGAACACAACCGGCTGCCATGTCACAAGTGCGCCATCTACAACCAAACGGGGATCCTCCATAGAGGGATTGAAGGGGTGCAAGCAAGACTTTCCCCAATTCACGCCCAATCCCGTCACCTAGGTGAACTGCTTGAGTATGTTCGGTACAATTGGGGGGATTGCCTGCAGGTCATTGATATAGAGCAGGATATCATCTGCATAGAGAGATACCGCATGCATTTCCTCTCCAAGTGGTATACCCCAATGTTCAGCTGTTCTACATAATGCCATAGCCAAAGGTTCCATAGCCAGAGAAAATATCAATGGGGGGAGGGGGCACCCCTGTCTGGTCCCTCTCCTTATCGGTATAGGTCTTGAGAACAAGGCTCCAAGGCGCACACGCACCATAGGGGCGCCGTACAGTAGTTTAACGAGGCTAAGAAAATATGGCCCAAATCCGTAGCGCTGTAGTACTTCACAGTGGCGGCTCGCATAGGGCGTGCTGTGGGGCGGGGGAGGGGCAGGGTGGGGGGGTAGTAAACTCGGACATACGATGGAACGGAGGAAAGTAACAGCACGCCCTATGCGAGCCGCCACTGGTACTTCAAACATGTAAGCCCACTCCACCGTATCAAAGGCCTTCTCCAGGTCAAGGACCATGCAGCCTGCAACAGGCCACGTCGCTGCCGCACTACGCATCACCCTGAAGAGCCTACAAATGTTTAAAGTGGTGTTACGAGCTGGAACAAAGCCATTTTGGTCTTGATGAACCAGATGTGGGGTGAAGAGTTCCAGTCGGCCTGCAAGAACGCCAGTTAAAATCGTATAATCCCCATTCAGCAATGACAGTGGGTGATAGGCGTCTGTCAGCATGGGGTCTCTGTCTGGTTTTTGGAGCATAATCAGTGTTGCTTCAGTCAGCGAGGACGGGAGAGGAGCGCCCTCCAAAGCTTCAATATATACTTTCAAAAGGTGGGGGCTTAACAAATTGGCAAATGCTTTATAAAATTCGTGGGGAAACCCATCAGGACCTGGGACTTTCCAGTAGGCAGGGCACGCATTGTACCCCTTAACTCCTCCAGTGAGATTGGCATTTCCAACTCCCTGTGTTGTTCAGCTGTAAGGGTGGGAAACTGGAGCCCATGTAGGAAAGAACCTATTTCTGCTTCAGGGGCGGCCAAGGCCGATGTGTACAGTCTTGTAAAGTGTGTGGTCACACTCTGAATTTCGTGTTGTGTGTATTTAATGCTGCCGTCCGGCGATCTGAGCGCAGTGATGGGTCCCCTAACATTATCTTGTTTAATCAGCCAAGCCAATAAAGGTCCAGACTTGTCAGCTTTAGCGTGCACTGATGCCGAATGGGCTGCAAAATTCAGACACCTCTGACGTTCAAGAAGCTCCGCATGCTTCTGACGCCGAGTTGAGTCCAGCGTGCCTGTCGCTACCTGGGATTCTAGTGTCAATAATTCTTTAACAAGTGCCAATAGATCTGATTCTACCTGTTTCTTAAGGCCGCCTCCTATTCCCAGGCACTCACCCCATGTAGTAGACTTCATGGCATCCCACTCAATCATGGTGGACGAAGCAGACCCTGCATTAATAGTAAAATAATCATCAATGGCCTTCCCACTGGATTCCCCAAAAGAGGGATCTTCTAACATCACCGGTTGCAATCGCCATGTGGGGATAGCTGGTGTTCCGCCCTTCCCTGCTATTGTGACGAAGTGTGGGTTATGATCAGAGTGTGTACGACCCCAATAATCCGATCCCTTCACATAAGGAAGTAAAGGGAATGAGCATAGAAACCTGTCTAGGCGTACGTGTAAAGTATGAGGGGTTGAATAAAATGACTATATTCTTCCGTCAGGATTCCGATGTCTCCAGATATCCACCAAGTCCAACCCTTGCACCCAGGCTCCCAGCACCGCCGAATTAGCGGAAGCGGCTGCACATCGGAGAGGGAGGAAGGATCTATCCAGATTAATGTCTAAGACACCATTAAAATCACCACCAATTATCCAAGGGATATCAATCCACTTTGGCAGTTCCACGGAGAGCGAGTTGAAGAAAGGCCCTTGATCTGAGTTAGGGGCATACACTTTGCCTAGTAGCACATCCAGCCGACCCTTCAAAAATATGTATCTGCTGTCTTGTCTACCAAGGTCTCATCCACCGCAAATGGTGTACCCAGGCGGATCCACACAAGGACCCCACGTGCAAACAAGGCGTAATCAGTGGCATATACCCTTCCCCTCCATTTTCTTTGCAGCCGGGTCACTTCGACTTTGTTCAAGTGCGTTTCCTGCAATAGGGCAATGCGTATATTGTGTCGTTTAATGTAGGAATAGACCGCATATCTGCGGGATGGTGTATGGAGACGCTGCACATTCCAAATGAGCACAGTGTGATCAGCCATTACCATGTCTGGTGCAAACGTTCAATTCAACCTGGCCCATGTGTGTAGTTACAGATGTAATCTGACAGATCATTGCAGCAACACTCAGCCCTTCTGTGTGAACATCCAATATTATAACTAGAGGAAAATAAAATAAGACTAACCAAATACTATAAAACATCATTAGAGCAGTCCCCACAGAACTAGAGGTACTACCCAAACCCCTGACAAGGAAACAACCCGTCAGTACAAGTGAACTGGTTACCTTAAAAAGGAAAAGGTGTAAGGGGGCGTGAAGCCATTCTAAACCCACCACCCGACAATCCCCGATTAGCTCCAATCCAAGCATCTAGCCATACAATCCTGCAAGGACGTCCCTCCCACAGCATATAGGGTTCAATATGCCCATACAATCATATTATTCCTATTTTACACTAGGCAATGCAGTACATGAGAATACCAGATGTCTCTAGGATACAGTTCCACCTCCCATTGTTCAAGGTGGCCTCGCCATAGACACAGCCATTATACAATACCATCCGCAGTCTGAGGTGTCACATCTGGCATCCACAAAGACACAACATCCGATAATCCTGCCGCCGACGTGTCTTCATCTTCCAATGAGTGAGCTGGGGTCCCTCCTTTGCTGTAGATCTCATCGGCCTCTGCAAGTTTCTCTGCCATGCGGATCGCAGCCTGTTGTTCCTGTCTGATCAGTTCCAAGTCGGGCATCACCGACGTGGCCCGGCGTCGCCGCCTATGTCCTCGGCGACGATCCATCATGCCATCTTTCTCCTTGTTCTTGACTCCTGGGGCGCCCGATGCCCTGGGCCCCGTGAACCGGCCCGTTTCCTCAAACCAGTCCCATGTGCCTTGGGGCGTATCAAAAAACCTTGATTTCCCATCAGACAGCACTCGAAGCCTGGCAGGATAAAACAATGAGTATGAAATGTCAAGTTGCCTGAGTTTTGCTTAACATGAAAGAAGGATCCCTTTGACGTTGAACTTTCAGTGTATAGTCCGGGAAAAAAAGGACCTTTGCATTTTCATATTTAATCTCCAGCATCTTCCTGGTCTCCCGTAGGATCATATCCCGGTCTTTGAAGTGTAACAACTTGAAGTGTAACAACTTGAATATGAGGGGGCACGCCCCACTGCCAGGTGCCGGTCTACGGCCCGGAATGCGTTGTGCATGTTCTATGGTGAAGAAAGGAGAGAATGCATCAGGGGATATTAAGTCCTTGAGCCAGCGCTGCAGAAAGGTCACTGCATCTTGACCTTCCGCCCCTTCCGGAAGCCCTATCAGTCGGATATTATTTCTTCTTGAGCTGCCTTCTGCGTCCTCCACTCGCTCCTCTAGCTGTCTGATCCTGGCTTCGTGCGCATTCTGTTGTTTTTCTAGGAACTCAGTGGTTGGTTTCAGCTCCGTGATATCCTGCTCAATAGTGGTAACTCTATCCATTAGTTTCCGATGGTCTGCATGTAACAGATTGAGATCTAATGCAACTTTATCAATTTTAGATTCCACTGACTCTCTAGAGTGTTCTATCGCAGCCAACATAGCATCCAACCGATCTTGTGGGGGGTCCTGTTGCGCATGCAAATGTATTGGATCCATTTCTACCGACCCTGTGTGTTGCGAAGAGGCCCTCGATCCAGCTCCTCTGGTTCGGCCCATCTGTTCAGCAGGGGTTTTCTAGTATATTCCAGCTGCCACATAACTCATCAATAGTGACCCCACTCTGCTACTCCAGCGCCAGCGCCAGGCCGATCTCATTGTTCAGAGAATCGGTATGTGCCGCCACTGGTTCTGTATTACCGGCTAACAACCCTTTTCTCCCACCAATGCTGAGATTATTAAGTTGTCTCCCAGCTCCTCTACATTTGCTCCTTACTTGCGTCTGTGTGTTCCCCCCACTTCCCTCGGATCACAGTTGCTTCTTGCGTCTATCCGAGCGTCCTGGGGCATAGGGGCTTTGCTTCCCAGGTGTTATGTGCAGACTTATCTCTGTGTTTCCCAAAAGTCAGGCGATAGGCTCTGTTTGCAGCCTCTATTTGTTCTCTTAAGCAGACCGCGCTTGGGTCTGGTCCTCCTCCCTTCTGCCTGGGCCGGCCTTCCGAATCTTCCTTTAATGGTATCTAGATGTTGCCCGTGGTCTCTTTCTGGGTACCTCCTCTCTGCTTGTCCGCACTGTCCCCAATGTCCCTACGCCATCAGCGCATCGCGGCAGCGGTCGCTGGAGGTCTACGCTATGTCTCCCAGTCTGCGCAGTATCCGTTGTATCACAGTTATTCCCACGGCGGCAGCACTCACCTCAGCAGATCTGAAAGCCAAATCGTAGCAGCGGTCTCCGCATTAATCTTCCTCGGGGAAGAGTTGGGTTTCCCCGGTCCCCTGAACCTATGCTTAATAGACGCAACCCGGTCCAGTAATGTCGCGGTCCCAGGGTCACGTGCAGCTGTAGCTTATCCCCTCTCGTGGGCCGCAGAATGGCCGCAACCGCCACACAGGTAGCCCGCCTCACATCTGGACCGAGAGCAGGCCGCGGCCGCAATCAGATTTCCGCGGCCGCAATCAGCAGGCCGCAGCCGCAATCAGAGCTCGGTCAATACAGCCTCGCCGATGTCCTCCGGCAGTAGGCAGTCCGGGCCGGGATCCACTCACTCGGTAGCCCCTACAGAGCCGGCAGCTCTCCCAATGTCGCAGCAGTGGGCGTACCAGTAGGCCCAGGGACAGACGTCTCTCGTGTCTTTAGTCGGGACCCCCCAGCGGCAGTGTCACCCACCTCGACCTCTGGCTATCGATTCTGGTGCTTCGGCCCCATTTTAGATCCGCCGCAGAGGGGAGAAGGCAGCGGGCCCCCTCACTAGTATTCTGTTGTGGAACAGCTAAACAGCAGCGTATCGGTCTTGCGGACCTGGGGCCGCGCCCTGCCGAGCCTCTGCACTCGCCTCCAGTTCACGTACAGCGGGCGGGTTGGCAGATTCGTGGCCCCTGCTGTGTTCGGAGGGTTAGCCCTGTGCTCCGTTGAGGTTTTCCGCTATGGATGCCTGTTGAATACGGAGAATTTGGCCAGATAAAGGGGGATTATCGGCGGAGCAGCTTCACTACACGTCCGCCATGTTGTCCGTACAGGCCACGCGCCCCCTTTACAAATTTACTCTAATGCAAATGTTTGTGAACGTAATATTTCTTCCCTTCAATATTTCAGTTTAAGGTGCAAGGCACCACACATATCAAGTTGGTATTCATCACATTGCTAAGTACTCCTATGTTTGGCAGATTAGGAAACTGAAGTGGAGGAAATAATGGGACCAACATAAGATAACAAAACATATAACATAACGTATAACATAACTCAACGTTATGTTATTTTATACTTAACAGACCTTAACGTTATGTTATGTTATGTCATGTTATATTATGTTATGTTAGCTGATTAGGAAGCTGTAGTAGAGGAGATAATGGGACCCACATAATAGGGATAATTCAGACATTTTTATAGACCTGATCAATTAGGTCCACAAAAATATGAATTGCGTTCATATGTGCTGCTTATCTTGGTTCACATAGTCTGGATTAATGGAATGTTGGAAACTCAAATTGCTAAATTTCACGTAAAATGGCTGAATATCCAGCAGTACGGTCGATTTTCCACTTCCTTAAGTTTAGAACTACACCTCGGAACATCAGTGATAAATGACACGTGGGTCTTCAAAGGCACTCTTTACTTTTCCAACCCCATTTACACACTTAGGCCCTCATTACAATGGCGGTCGGATGCTTGTCTGACCGCCATCGCAGCAGGAGTGGGACCACCCGACATGTAGTCAGAGGTCCCACCCTCCAGATAATGATGCGACCGCGGTGTAGACGGTCGGAAACATCCCTTTTTCTATTGCTGGGGCCCAGAAAAGGGCTGCAGCACAAGCCGCAATAGAAAAAGGGATATTTTTAAACATCCAGGCATCGTGTGCCAGGCACCATGTGGTGCCTGGCACACGGTGCATGGATGTTTGGGGGGTGCCACATGTGCCGACTGGCCACATAGCAGAGGCCCATGGGGGATGGGGGCCCTGTCAGGGGCCCCCAAAGTCCCTTTCCGACAGCCTTTCCATAGCGGTGGGACAGCCATGGAAAGGCTGTGGGAAATGGACATCATTATCCCTACGGCGGTGCCTGCGCAGGCACCGCTCCCATTGTAACGATTACGGTCCGACTGCCACCTAGATGGGCTCCTTGACCCTGTCGGAGGCGGCGGTCTGTCCCTCCGACCACTGCGGTCTGACCGACCACATCGTAATGCGGTGGTCGGACTGCTATCCTGGATGTCGGGCGGACTACCACTGTCCGTGGCGGTCCGCCTGACATCCTAATGAGCCCTTTAGATTTCCACAACAAAAGACGGAACTTGGGGGCAGATTTACAAGCCCCTTGCGCCACTTTTGCGCCGCCGTTGCGTCACTTTTGTGACGCAGCGGCGACGTAAACCATGCGCCACATTGCGCATATTACAACGTGACGCATCTAGGGAGATGCGTCACGTTGTAAAGCCCTGCGCCACATGAAACCTGCGTCAGGTTTCATGTGGGCGTTCCTCCGCAGGGTGGGCGTGTCCGTCGAGGAAAGCCTCGTAAAGTGATGCAGTGAAATCTACAAGATTTCACTGAGTCACTTTTCCGACTGCGCTGCGACGAATCCTTACGCCTGCTTCAAGCAGGCGTAAGGAGTGGCGCACCACGTTAGGTATGGGCAGCCCACGAGCATTGCTGGAGTTGCGTCGTGCTTGCGACACGACTCCAGCAATGCGCCGCCCTTGCGCCACAGGATGCGACACGCATCGGCCTTTGCTGCGCCACGGTGCGCCGCATTGTAAATGCGGCGCATCCGTGGTGGCGCAAGAGAGAATTGCGCGTGTCGCAACTACTTTAGCGCATCCCTGCTGATTTGCAGGGATGCGCCAGAAGTTGTAAATCTGCCCCTTAGTGTGTAATTGGGTAACTAAAAATACAAAGACTCGCACATATTTACAAGGAGTTTGGGAAAGCATATATCCTTTGGGAAAAATATTTCCCTCTCAGGAACAAATCGGGTGCATTTGCAACGCATGCATAACTGTAAACTAGTTAGACATTCCACTATTGAAAATCCTAGTCTACGAATAGGCTTACACACATAAGTAGACATTTTGTATATTAAGGTGTGTATGTTTCAGATTTTTGTGAATCTCATAACATTTGTGAATCTACATCAACAGAGGAAATATACCAGGAGTAAATTTAGGCTTCTTAAAAGTTTGTTTCCTAAACGAGCTGACAGTAAACGTATCAAACAATCAGGTCAATTGAGGAAACCGGAATTACACATCCCTCCGTTTACTTTGTTGGCTCGTCATGGGAAATGACACATCCATCTAAAGGCAATGCATCAGTTTCCATTGTCACATTCCTGGAGTACGTAAAGAGTGCAACTTCATTACTTGTGAATGAAGACACTTTCTGAGGCATGGAAAATAATCAACTGCCCTAAAGAGAGGAAGCATTTGATAGCAATGGAAACTTTACATTTGTCAAGCAAGCAAGGTCAACTTTTCTTTCTTTCTTCCTTCCTTTCTTTGTATTTTTTTTTGCAGCAACGTATTGCAATATGCCACAATGCTAGAAACAGATAGATATAAATGTCTCGTCAATGTGTCTAGGAAATCATGTGGCAGGCTGGAATCTGTCTCATCTTGTGAATGGAATAATGTTTGCGTCGTGTACTTGGAGCGACAGATTCTGTAGACTTTGTGTTGTCAACGCACTCATTTATCTTCACTTCATCACTGAATTTCTAATTAGCCATAGCAAAACCACCTATCAGGCTAGCCTATGAAGTCATGTTTCAGAGACTGAACAAAAAATGTCTTTGTCCGAGCCCTGAAACCTGGAACCATAACAAAAGAGAAAATGTCAACATTGGAAACGTTTTTGGAAGCCTCGATCACTAGATAAACTTCATAAAACTTCAGAAATGGCCTGCAGTGTAATTTCCTCCTGGAAATGCCATTACAATTTTCGGTTTCACCATATTTCCTTTAAAATAAAATAAAATATTTATTTATATACAATCACATCGATAGTTAAAAATAATTACTTCCAGCTCTATGCAGTAGTTTATTTATAAAACGCTCACACTTATAAAAAGAAAGGCCGATTGCAAACTATACATACAGTGGTTCTTTAGTTTATAAATTCATGATTCAAAAAACGAGAATTGTTATTTATAAGGTTTAAAATGACAGCTCTTTACCTCTTATCTTCTACCACCACTCAGGCTTTGGAGGCCAAAAATATTGTTTCCTTCCCAGAAGGTGCTGTGAGGTATAGAAACTAAAGTCGAAACTCCCAGTACAGAATTCACTAAATGTAATGGCCACTGTGTGTGGTGGAGGAGACATGGACCTGATGCTGATTAAAATGATTACAGTTTACCATAGAAACAGGGTTAATCATTTTTGCATATAGATAAGCAGTGTGATGGGCGGGTGTTAGAAATGGGGTTTTTGGTTTGCAGAGGTATGCGCCCTGTTGAAGCAGGAACCACCACTGTAGTCAGCGTAAGCTAGATACACACTAAAAGATAACCTGTGCTCACCCTCTGGTAGATTGGCACAGAGTAGTCAGGCTTATCTAAAGAGTCAATGTGTAAAGTTTTTGTGCAACACACACCCACAGTAAAACAATGAAAACACCACAAAAATACTCCACACTGAGTTAAAATAATATATAATAATTTTATGAGTAAAACAAGACCAGAATGACAAAAACCCAATAAGTAAAACCAGAGTAATTAATTTTTAAAGATTAAATGAAAATATAGTGCTTAGAGTCATAAAGTGCCAACCAGGTACATCTGGTCGCGCTAGACCGGGGTGAATCCAAAGTTCAGGCTGACCATGATGGAGTGCAGGCCAGCTACAGGACTCACGCAGGTCCTGCTAAAACAGTACCTTGGAAAGAGAAAGTGTTGACATCGAAGACCTGATGCGAAGAGCAGAGGAGGCGATGCGTCGTCATTGATCCCTTGGATGGAGCCGATGCGTCGGTTCTGATACGCGCAGTTAGTGAGTCTTCGTTGACAAACCCCTTTGTGATGAAAGCGATGCGTCATAATCGAGCCACGCAATCTGTTGTCGTTGAGCCGTGCAGTCAGTAGAAGCGATGTCGTCAAGCAGCAGCTGGGTCGGCGTTGAAGGGAGACGTGTCAGTTCTGATTGGCGCAAACTTTTCGATGTGTGGATTCTGCTGGGTCATTGCGGGAAAGTCACTTCCAAGGGCCCAGGACTGGGTTGGCACCACTCAGCAAGGCAGAACTCACAGATAGCAGAGTCCAGGTGCTGTTGCAGGGTTGAAGAAAGTCGTTGCTGGCCCTGAGACTTCAGAACAGGGGGCAATCCAGCAAGACCTTGGAGTCACTCTGGGTTCCAGTGAACTGGGTCCAGCCCTCTTTATCAGCAGGGCAGAGAGCAGCAAGTAGCAGGCAGCAGTCCAGCAGAGTGGCAGTCCTTGTAACAGCACAACAGGCCTTCTTCCAGGCAGAGTTCTTCACAGGTCCAGTAGTGACCTACCTTGGTGGGGTCAGAGACCCAATACATATACCCAGTTGTGCCTTTGAAGTGGGGGTGACATCAAAGAAAGGTCTTTGAAGTGCACAGTGGACCTTTCTTCCCAGCCCTGGCTCTAGACTATCAGAAGGGAGTAATCAGCCCTTTGTGTGGGGACAGGACACTACTTATTCAGCTACAAGTGTCAGCTCCTCCCTCCCTTCCTGCGCAGGAAGGGCCATCAGAATGCAGATGAGTGCTCAGACACACCGAACCTTCCTGTGTTTGTGGCTGTCTAAAGGGAATGCACAAAGTGAAGCTGTCACCCACCCCAGACATGTATTGGAGACCGGCTGCAGGCACACACAGCAGTGAGAGCAGAGAAATGCTCACTTTCTAAAGGTCTGGTAACGGTGCCCGCAATGGATTTTTTTACATACAACTCTGTTCGATTTCTAACAAAACAGTTCTGAGAACCCAAAACAGTGGCCTCAATCAAATAAATTGTTAAACTTAATTCAAAGGAATTCTAGAAGACAAAATCAAAACAAAAAGTAACTAACACATCAAAGTAAAAGAAAACAAAATAGGACAAAAGGGTGTATTCTTTTTCTATACAAATTTATATGAATAAATAACATGAGGGTACAAAGACAGTTCACATATACAAAAATGAATGAGGAAATTAGTCTTTACAATGATCTCATCATTATCATTTTTGTAACAACCCGTTTCATTTATTTGAAGAAATTGTCATTGGGCATATGATGATCAACTCCTCTATAACAATGATAATGAAAGTGGGCTATAGTTGTCGACGTTTCGGTCTTATTTTGTAAACTATCAGGAAGACCATCTTCAGGTCCTGAAATAAATTTGTATAGAAAAAGAATACACCCTTTTGTCCTATTTTGTTTTCTTTTACTTTGATGTGTTAGTTAGTTTTTGTTTTGCCAGTGTGGCATGATGCAAAGGAAACATTTCACAATCCAATGATAATAATGATAACTCATTACATGGTAAAATGAGTTTTACTCTATTTCCAACAAATAAGCCTCCTTTATGCTCTACCTCAAAAAACAAAAGAACATTTAAAGTATAAACAACACCTCCCTTCAACGAAAGAAAATGGCCTTCAATTGTATACAGTCCATCTTACCTGCCTTCAAGAACAAAATGAACACATGAAGAAAAACATTTAGTTGGCATAGTGCAAGTAGGACCATAGATCTAACAGAATTTTTTTACAGTTAATGAAATACTGAAGGTCATATGTGAGGCACAACAGAGAAAAATAAATACTTATCCATTGTAAAATGTGCGTGATGTGCAGTTCAAGTAAAATTGAAAACACGGTTAGTCCTACCCATGTCATATTAAAATACAGTGCAAACATTTCAATTGTGTATTATTAATATTAATTGAAGCCCTGAATTATTCATTTTAAAATTTGCACCCTCACACATTGGAACAAATGAAGGTGTTCTGGGCGGTCTCACGTTTGCAGGCAATTTGGGCTATATCTGTCCTATACTTTATCTTCTTGCAGGGCCATCCATTAACTCTTTGGGATTGTTCTTGGGATTAAATAGGTGTGCAATGGAAATGCTCTATAACCCCAATTATAGCTGAATGGATAGGAAGTCTTAGGATATTGCTCAAACTGGAAAGAATCCTTAAGGTGATGAGAAAGGTGGCTGCCAACAGAAGATTACAGTGTTCAATGTGTACCATAGTAGTAAGGTTGAAGATCCCTATTACTGTATCTATCATTTTGCTGTCCTGCAGCTGATTTTAACATTTATTGTGAATTGTGTATGTTTTCCTTAGTCAGCTGCTGCGCGTCATTTGTGTATAAGTTGCTGGAGATAATGGTCACCCAAAGAGGAACTTACTTCAACAGAGGTAACCACCATGTCCATATGCAAGCCATCACATAACTAAGGTCGGATTGACCGACTGACTAAGTTCATTTGTATTGAACACTGTACTGAGATGTCTCTTGAAGTGTATCTTAAAACATATCCTGCCCCCTTAAAACTGCTGAGTTTTCAGAGCTTTCTTGGAGGCAGCTGGTGTTTTTGAATGACGGAGATGAATGAGCAATTTATTCCAGACAATCAGACTGTGGGCATAGAATGTTCTTCACCCTGTAGAAGTGGGTTTCAAACCAAGTGTCATAAGGTGTTATAGGTCTGAGCTTCTTAGGTCCAATGTGGCCAGGTATGTATGAATACACTAGTTATGAAAAGCTTGTGCTAAGTTGTTAAACAAATGAAGGTTAAATGGCACATTTTATAGAGCATACTATCTTATACTAGAAGACAATGAAGGGACTTTCTGACTACTTTGATATGCTCTATTGTTCTGAGCTCAAGTGTAGTCCAGAATTTGACATTCTGTCATATATGCAGTCTATACATTTGATAGTCTGTGAGGCCTACATGGAGTGATTTACATTAATCCAGGTGTGAATTGTTGTAAAGTGCCCTTTTTGGATGGTCGTCCCCCCACTTCTGTGCCGCTCACCAGGCCCCAGCACCAGTGCTCCTTCCCTTAAACTGCAAAATGTGAATTGGTGCACCCAATTGGCAAGTACTTTTACACCCCTGTAAGGCCATAGTATATGATACCAGTGGTACCCAGGGCTGGGATGTAAAAGAGGCACAAGGGCTGCAGCACTTATTGTGCCACCCTGAGTAACCCAAGTAAAACCAAAGGCTGCAGATCTGCCATGTCAGCCCTGCATGAGCATCTTGCCTGCTCGAGTTCGACCCTGCACACACCATGTGTGACAGGGTTACCTCACTGCATTTAATATATGTCAGTCACCCCTAAGGTAGGCCTCCTATAGCCCAGGAGGAAGGCTGCATTATATTATATGTGTGGAAATATATCCCCTGTGTTAGAATTCTAAACGTAATTCTACCGCAAGTGACTGACCCTCCATAGGATAACATGGCTGGACACTGGCCATACCCCAGATGTCCTGCTCCATAATGGAACGGTCGATTTTCTTCATGTTTGGTATCAAACAACAGAACCTCAGTTTTGAAGTGATACCAAGAAGAGACCTGTCTCCATGACAAGGCAGGATTCCACGAAGAGAGGCGCTAAGATCTGTACCTGTGGCAGTCACCCTGCACCCGCTGGATTGCGACTCAACCAAGGAAGAAGACCGGTTCCAAAAGGAAGGTGAATACCTCTGCAAACTCCAGACTTCACAAGAACTCCTTTGTGTTAGAGGAACTAGTCCCCGGCAGGCACATACAGCTAAATCCATGACCTTGAAGTACTGTCCACGAGACAGCCAGCGTGGACGCTCAAAGTCACTGGGCAGGTGGCTTCTGAAACTGTAGTCCCAACCCTCAGTGAGGCTCAAATTTCTACAATTTTTCCCTGGTCATCTGGAAGAAGATTGCCTCAACCGCACTGCTTGCAGGTACGAAGGCTTGTTGGTGATCAGTGAGACTACTGCCTGCTTTATTCGACGCTACAAGAGGAGAGATCCAACTGCATGAATCACCAACCACCCCTGTGGCTTCATCGTAAAGATCCTGCATTTGTTTTCACCCTCTCTTGGCACGCCTGTCAGCATTGCTGGCAGCGGATTCATTCAGCACCATGGATAGCCAGGGGCACCTCTGTACCTGAGTCCTCCGAGCCAGGTAAAGTCGATCTGCTTGGAGACTCCTGTTCCTGGGCCAGCTCCTTGGTTAAGTTCCGAAGGGTTTTGCTCAACAAGTACCTTTTTGCTAAGGTAGCCATTTAAAGACTGCAAGTCTGATTGGCAGCTAAATTTGACAGATAAATTGCACCTCTGCACCCCTCTCCCCTGAGCCAAGTAAAATTGTGTTCGCTGTTGTAAACTGGCCTAGGGACTCATGAGACCTTAACCCCAAGTGGGTTCCTTTGAACTCACTAAGTAACTGATTGCATATATGTGTTGACTGCAACGTTAATGTTTTACACTGCTAAAGTACAGATTTATTTAATGCTTGAAAATTGATAACTCTGCTATCCTGTATGTATCGATTTCATTTTGGTGTCTTAAAATATGTATAAATCAGAGCTATTTTTATAAACTGATGCCGGATTTCTCTCGGATCATGTCAATTATTTATCGTCCATATTGGTGATGTGAAATACTTAACACATGTTCCTCTAAGTAGCCTGTCTGCTCTTTGCCACTCTACCAGGACTGAGAGAAGGTGTACAAGAGAGTACCCGCTGTTCATCTTTGTGTATTGTGCTAATATTACATGGTAAGGCACCCCTCCCATTCCCCATAATACTTTCACCTTGCAACATGAATTGATTGCTGCTCCCCTCACCAGGGTCACTTGAGGGAGGAAAGCAGTGGAAGATTGGGCCTCAGTTGATTCCGTTAATGGGAGCTGTCGCCAATCACTCTGTGTTTTTGTTGTGAAGGATGAAGTCTGCCTCGAAAATGACTTGTGTCTTTTCACTTTGGTGGATGTTTGTATATATATGTTTGTATACATCGGCAAAAGAGATTGGGGTTGAAGGGCAAAGAGACAAGGGGTGGTCTATTTTTGGTGTTAAAAGATTATGATTTCAGTTTTTGGGTGGGAGATTTCTGGATTTTCAATAGATTTGTTCAGCTACTGTTTTCTGTACTGATGGTCTCTTTCTTGTAATTTTTATAAGGAAGTGGTATGCAGTTTTGTCTTGATGATGCCGATGTTGCCTCTATTTGTATTCTGCCCCTTAGTTTGCTGATTTGAAGTTTTTCACTTCCAAGGAATCCAGAGAACTGAACATGACTGTTTTCTTGTAAGGTATGAGTGGTGGCATCGAGGATGATAACATTTAGAGGCTCCTCAAAATGAGTAAATGAATCTCTGCATGGAGTCATTTCCTACTGAGAGAGGGTACATAGGTCACCAGGAGGTGCTGTCGAATGTCATGGGAGATGTGAGGGAGTGAAAGGCTGCAGGCAATTGTACATGCAGAAAGTTCTGTGCAGTAATTTTATAAATATTTGAATTGGTAATCAGACACAATTTTTGAGACAATTTTGTAATGGTAACGGATGTGCTGTGATAGAAATAGTATTGAAAGTGAAATATTTGGTATTAAAGGAGCTGCAGACTGAGTGAAAAACATGTCTCTTAGGGATTCAAGGAAATGTTTTAAGCACAGATCTCCCACTTTATTAAGCCACATGTTGAGTAGCGTCTGAGATCCTTCAAGGGAGCAGTAGCATAAAGCAGAAATGGTTTGCAGTTCCTGCGGTGGAAGGGAGGAGGAAGAGGCTAGGTCGGTCTAACACCCTAACCCTTGAGTGGAGACAGGGTGTCTCCCAATATGGGAAATGGGGCCTTCACACACCCGGCTGGGTGTCATGCTTCATCATAGGGCATGCTCCTCATCAGGCCGGCGCTGCAATGTCTGACAGGCACCCTATGAGGGACTCTTTATCGGAGATCTTTTTATCCCAAGCTGTTAGGTCCAGTGCAGGTGTCGGGCCTCGTGGTGTAGATGTGGATGGAATGTGTGAAGGGATAGTGTGGGGTTGGCTAAAATGAGGCGCAGTGGTGCTATCCTTTTTAGTGCCGAAGTCTGGGGGTATGCGGATACCCAGAAGTTAACAGTAGAGGAGAACAAATTTATCAGATCACTTATCTGGGTTCCTTCGAGCACCCCCTTAATTCCACTTTTTCTGGACCTGGGTAGCAAACACATTGCAGCTATGGCACATTTAAGACCTTTGAAATTTTGATTACATATCTGGTCTACCCCTGAACTAATAGAGTATAGGGGTGCATTGCGGGATTTAATGAAGACCAATGGCACCCTCAAAACTCCTTGGTTACAATATATCTCAACATGGTGTAGGAGATTGGGGCTGAGCAGACTCTGGGATAGTACTGAGAATATCGGAAAGCCTGAGGCTGCTGTACTTAAAACCAGGTATTGGGCCTTCCTGCATGACCAACCAATAACAACAGTTTCATTAGTTCGTCTGCCCATCAGTTCCTTGAATTCACGCTTAGCCCAAAGTTTGAAGTTTTTCTTGATATAATTTCTCCTCCCCTGGCCATAAGTCTGTTTGTGAGATTTCGGCTGGGTAGTTTACCACTAAAAACCTTTACTAGTAAGTGGGGAGGAGAGCGAAATTCGGATAAATGCCCTGCCTATGAGGATTGAAGGTGGAGAAGCATGCCCTGCTTTAGCGGGCAGTGGTTATGATGTTTAGTGATATTGTGCACACAATGATCAGTGGCAGCTGTGGTGGAAGGTGAAAATAATGATAGGAAAACAGGATGAGGGAAAGTGCAGGTAGCAGCATGCAGCAAACGAGAGCTAGTGACTCATTACCGTCCGCTGACTTGCCTTTCTTTCCTCTTCACATTAAAGTCATGCAACCAAGTCAAATCACATAACTATGATCCTAAAGCAACTCCACTCCACTGGCTACTACTTGCACCACCAAGGCTGGCAATAGCGTTGGTGGCTCCCAGTGAAACAGTCTTTGTTGGTGCCCCCCATTACCTCCTTCTTCAGGCATTCCCTCACTACCACCCTCCAATGGTGCCAATCATCTCTTCATGGCCCCTTCCTCACATTTATTTATTTCATAGTGCTACTCATTGTAATGTAGACTGTCAGAGCTTTTTACATCACAAACATATTATACAGAGACAATGACTCATATAAGTGCGCAAATCAATGTATAGGAAATGTTACTTAAGACAATGAGGACTACAAGGTGTAGGGGTCAGCTGTCATTCATACTGGTAAAAAACAATATGCAAAGAGTGCTTGGTCTTGGGAAACGATGGGGCAGATTAACTAAGATTTCATGATGCAAAGAAACCAAAGTTGCTCTGCTATGCTGTGTGAAAAGAAGAGAGAACAACAGCACCATATATACTAAGATAAGGTGCTGTTACTTTCTCTTCTAGTGCTGGTGTAGCTTAGGCTGCCGTGTACAAATGCAAACACCCTTGCACCATATTGCAAGGGTGTTTGTGAGATGTCAAGCTTAAGTTTTACACTGAAGGGTCACCCTTCCAGCACAAAAGATTATGATTTAACAAAGTTTAACTCTTTATCACTTTGTGTGTGTGCTGTATGGTGCAGCATATGTGCAAAGGTTTGGAGAAAATAAGTCATTTCTCCAACTTTACGCCTGCCTCAACGAGGCATAATTTTTGGTGTCAATTCCATTCTACCAAAATTAGATGGGGATTAGAGTCAAAATCCATGGGTAACTGCATGGGGATGCCCATTTACCACCCATGGTATGCCTCGTTGATGTAAAGTAGCACATAGAGCTACTTTTTGTTACTTAAGGGCTACTCTCCAATGCACGTGAGGATTTGTGTATGCAAGTAAGCTCCAAAACAGCATTTTCACCAGGTTTGCATCACTTTTGTGATGCAAACCAGGCACAAAGTGTCAGCAAATCTGCCCCATAAACGAAACACAATGATTGAGGTGTCATACTAATAAAATTGTATTACTAACCAAACGAGCCCTTGTTAGCAACCTTAGAATAATAAAAGATTGTAAGGGGGCAAAAAATAAGGTTCTAAACCTATGTCTTTCAATTTGCATGCAGCACTTTGCTGACAGTTCATAGTTCAATGTGCTATATTAGAAGAATTGTTACTTGTGAACTCCAAGTTAACAAAAGGATCTCTGCAACAAAAGCAATAACCCACTGAGCTATCAACATAAAATACTAACTTGTGATTTGCATGTCACATGTTGTGCTTTACAGCAGGAACATTTGCCATCTATGCTATTATATCACAAGCCAAAACTGTAGCTCTGTCCTTCAAGCGCATTCACCACTAGAAGTACCATGTCCTTGTATTATCCCCTGAGAGATGCTGCACCCACAAAGCTCTCTGCAGGCCGCTCTTATCTCTGTTCAGCCTGTCATGCAGAGGGCGCCCCTTGATCTTGGCGCCAGGTGAGATTGCACCCTTCTCACCACCCTAAAGCTGGCACTAAGCATCACTTATCAATGTCAAGGTCTCCTGCATAAAGCACAAGGGGATACACTCAGGGCTCCCATGAAACCTGCAAGAAAAAATCCACACCACTGGGGAACAGAAACTAATATGAGGAAATGCGGGACTGACATTGGAGGTCCCAAAAACCAAGACTGCGAAGCAGGCTCTTTCCTGCATAGCCCCAAGAATAAGGACCAGATACCAGCACCCATAAGAATGATTCCAAAGCTCCTTACCTTCCAAAAACATCCTAAAACGCACTTTACTATAGACTTGTCCTCTATTGTAGATAGGTCCCGGTTCACTGATTGCCCCAGAATGCAGCTGGAAGATGAAGTTTAAATAATGATCTCTTGTAACTGAATTGTTATATTAAAAAGTCCACATCCACCAGCTTCTGATCGCATGCTCTGCTCAGATGTTCAGGACCATCTTTCCTTTAGGAAGGCTCTGAAAATCCTGTTATTTTGCTGATTTCAGTTCATTCTCTGTATCTGGGATTATTCGTTTGTAGTTTTTCAGTGCCAAGTAGCGTATGTGCGCTATATGAATAATGAAATTAATGTATGAGCACGAGGCATTTGCAGAAGTGATCCCGGTGTCGAAGAATTGAGCTGTTGGAGGTCAGACTTGTAAAATTTGTCAGTCCTTCCGATACCTTCAAAGCCATTCTGCAGCCAATGTTGCATCCACTGAATAACTATGCTGCCCATCTCGAAGTCTAAAAGTGGGTGCCACACTACTCTTCTCGCCCACTCGCTCACTCACTCACTCACTCATGTTGCCAATTGCAAGTTGAGGCCATGCACTGTCAGCATGGAGAGTGCAAGAAGTTTTTACCAGTCTGTGCGCAATATAATGTTATTGCTTTTAACCCTTTGCGGTGGTCCTACATTGCTGTCTGGAGGGCTTCTCTTTCTTCCTGCTGGTATTGTTTCTGAGGAGCCACCACCTTGTCTGCCCATTAGATCAAGCCGACTGTCTGTGCCCACCTCATTGGCAGTTATCAGTAATCTGCTTTTAATGTACACATGTAACATGTGGGAGGGGTCTATGGTGCCAGCATTCCACCCTGTGCAGGCGTTCTACCCTGATGTTGAGGCCTAGCTACTGTTGGGAGATGTTGGGAATTCCTTCACCCAAATCACAGCCCTCATGCTTCTCCTCATCAGTTCTCTCTTTCCGCACTCAGGGGAAGATTTACTAACATTTGACGCAGCGCAATGCCGCAAGACAGCTTGCTACGCTGCATCAAATGGAAAGGGCAGGAATGAGCCATATCTATTAAGATATTACACATTCCGGCTCTCTCTGCGCTGGCGCACTAGGGCTGCCAATTGCCCATGCAGGCACTGCTGCACAATGGTGCAAGCTTGCCTACGTTGCAGGCAGGGTAGTCTTTGTGCAGGAACGAATACCTTCCTGCTCAAAAACAATCCTCTGAGGCTGTTTCCTCTTTCTATGTGTGCTGCTTGAATGCAGCACATGTAAAGGAGGGAAAAACGAGGAGAAATAAAGAAATTTCTCTTTGTTACGTCTTCCCTGGAAAGGCGTAGCATTTTGATGCATTCCCAGGTTTACTGTTGTTACTAAATGTGGGAATGTGCCAAACTCCATGGGTGGATGCATGTGAACATCCACACTCCACCCATGGAACACCTTCCCAGGGCAGAGTAATGCATGGCAACAACTCGTGCTGCCTTGTGCTAATCCAGATGTACTATGCCACGCAGAGCCACGGCTTGCCGTGCCCTTCCGTCACCTTGCGTGATGCAAGAGCAATGCAAGCCCTTAGTACATCTAGGCCCTAGTGGTTTCTGTCTGCTCCTACTTTGCCATCAAATCTCCCCATCATGTAATACCATGTACGGTCGCAGGCTGGCCTGTCATTAATACCAGGAAAGTATATGGTGCATCTAGACACACACAGTCTGCCACAGGCCGGCAACTTGTTCCGCTACTAATGCTACTCTACCTAGCACTACACCTCTTCAGCAATTTTGAAAGATGTTGTGCAAACTGGTGCACTCTTTGCATTACTTGGAACTAGTACTGCCAATTGGAAATGACTTCAAATGATAGGAACTTCTTTGCTCTTCCTCTTGCATTATGCAATATGAATTTGGCTGCGTGGCCGACCCACACATTGTGTCCCACCCGAGCTTGATTTACGTTTATCTGATGCTGGATCTCATGTAATAGATTGACAACAGAGCTTGTTTTGTTTTTGCACAGAGCATATTAAGATATTACCCTCACAGAAATAAAAGGACAATGGCAAAGCCAACATGTCGGGCTTTGGCAAGCCTTATATATTTATTTATTTTGCAAATATTCAATACTTAGTTCCAGGAGTAAAAAGTAAAAATACGTTGATCTAAAAGAGGTGTGCATACTATTGCAAAAAATAAAATGTAAGTAAAAGTGACTCATCGCAAAAAAAAACAACATGATATGAAAGCAGAAATAAAAAATTATAGCAGAGATACAAGCCTTGGTACTGAAGTGGACGACTTTTTAGGTGGATAGACACATGTGCAAGACTAAAATGCCATCACTCACAATGAAGAGAGGCAAAGACTGACTTGGGCTGACCCGCCTCCCATGTTGTAGGCTGTGGTTGGCGGAAGCGAAATGTGAATGAGAGTTGAATAGACCAATGGGTGAAGATGGGTAACTGAAAGCCCCTGTACAAGTATAGATATATGCATGTATTTTTATTATGATTTGCTTTATAAACACAAGGCTGGCGAGGAGACTAGAGCTTTCTTTAGAACAGACTTAAAAATGGAGATCTCAGTGTGGTTGATTATTAACTCGCGCAACCCATCTGCCAGCATTACAAATACCCACATCACACTAAGGGCCTCATTTATGAGGTTTTGCCGTAGGGCAGCGCAGCTGGCTGCCCTAGGGTAAAAGAAAAGGGCAGGAATGTGCCGTATCTATCAGATACGGCGCATTCCTGCTTTTTCCCCTGCGCCGGCGCACAATGGGCTGCCCTGCGCCAATGCAGGCACCTTTGCGCCACGGTGCAAGGGTGCCTGCGTTGCGGGGATGATTATTTTTATACAGGAAGAGAAACCTTTCTGTACAAAAATAATCACAAGAGGCTTCTTCCTCTTTCTATGTGTGCTGAAGAATGCAGCACACATACAAAAAGGAAAAACGAGGAGAAATAAAGATATTTCTCCTCGTTGTGCCTCCCTTACGCCTCCCCTGGGGAGGCATAAGGTTTTGGCGCTGCCTCAGATTTACGATTTCTCGTAAATCTGGGGCAGTGTCAAAAGGTCATGGATGTTGCTGGAAATGCCCCCAGCAACACCCATTGCACGCCCCTTTAACGCAGAACACTGCGTTAAAGGGACTGATATTTATCAGGCAGAATTAAGCCCAAAAAAGTTGCTTAGTGCTGCCTGATAAATATCACGCAGGCTTCTGCGCCACGGAACATCACAAAAAGTGAGGTTCCGGAGGCGCAATGAGTCTCATAAATGAGGCCATGAGTGCGCAGCAAATGGCGGATATCACTCTTTCTGCATAATTGCCATGTTCCCCATCTATCAGGAAGGCCAAATCAGGACGCTGATGGATAGCTAAGGGGCCCGTATGAGCCAACCCTTGGACAGGAAGACTCTCAAAAGCAAGAAACTGCTGTTACACATTTCTTTGGATCCAGAATGCTCTTCAAGAACAAAGTTTATGTAACTTTGCAGATTCGAATGCAGGTTTGATACACAAAGACGAAATAGTCGATACAGCCAACATGTTTTCCTTCACAATAAACACCTTTGCTTTGAAGGATGAATTTCTGGGCATTTTGTTTGGGCTTGACGGGTTGAAAGACAGGTATCAAAGTGATGCTATGTTTGCAATATCATTTGTCAAAACATATAACTATACATACTTTTCGCATTTTGAGGAACTGCTACTGAGTAAACTGTGTTAAACCTTCCCTCCAAATACACGAGCCAAATTCACAGTGAACACGTGCCTTTGCTTTACATTTTGTTAGCAAATTAAACGTCGTCAGCAGTAGCTTCAGTTTAAAAAAAATATATGTGAAGTGATGTTTTTTGAGAAGGAGAGACACCGCTTTCTTCTTTGAAAGTGCTTTATTGGATAAAGAGTAATAACCCCCAACAGCCGACCATCCAGAGCAACCTCCGCCTCCGTCTCCTGGACTCCTACATGCCAGGATTCCAGTAGTGGAAGCATGAAGTTGCTAGGATGCAGCTGTCATGAGGAACATGACATAAGCAATAGAACACAACATATCCCCTTCCCTTAACAAATCAAGATGAGGCTGAGGAGAATGTTATAACTAATTACAAATGTAATCTTTAAACTTCTTAGGCGGTATTTTAGAACGAGCACTAGGCTCTCTGTTAGGAACATTGGATTCTCTGATAGGAATATCATTGAACTCATCTCTATCAATAGATCTGGACTTAACCTGTTTCGGTTTCAACCACTCACGAACCTCAGTTTCACTACATTTGGCAACACGATTGGCATTCCACCACTTCCCATCAGAAAGTTTCAGAAGGTCACCCCTGATTAATAAAATCTTCTTAGGATCAGACAGTTTGGAACTACCTTTACAATGAATGGTTCCTATTTGTACTCTTACATACATACCCAACTCAAACATCCTCGGTTTTCTGATTAACTTATCATTATGTCTCCGCTCGTACGAACTTTGGTAATTTTCCACTTTTGTTCTTATGGAACTTTCATTGACCAATTTCTTTCCACTTCTCCCCATCCACGCAGTAACTGTTATGGAACAAGGAACTCTACCTTTCAGTAAACAAAATGGTGTTTCCCCGTTACAGAATGTGGAGTAGTTCTGTAATTCCACAGCATTTTTTTACAAGACTCTTCCAACAAACATTGCTATGTACAGCCATCTGGATGCACTCACCTAGGACGCGGTTGAAGCGCTCAATCAGACCATTTCCTCTTGGATGATAGACAGGTGTTTTAAGTTGTTTGATGCCCCATTTTCTAAGAAATTCTCCAAACTCATTAGATACAAATTGGGGGCCATTATCAGACAGAATTTCTGCGGGACATCCTTCTCTACGAAAAATTTCTTCACAAAAATCAATTACACTGTTGGTTTTTACTTCACGCACAAAAGTTACCTCAGGCCATTTTGAGAAATAGTCCATTAATACGATTGCATACTTACAACCAACACCTAAAATCTCGAAAGGACCGCATATATCTATAGCCACTCTTTCCCATGCATGCCCTGGCCATTTCACATGATGAATGGGAGTTTCCTGTACTACATGAGCCTTGTCACTGCGTGAACATGCTACACATTCTCTTACAAATCTCTCGATTTGCCTGTCCATACACGGCCACCAGAAATCATCTCTAGCTTTTCTCTTCATGCCGGTCATACCACCATGGCCCTCGTGTAATAGTTCTAATAATCTGGGTCTCATGGTTACAGGAACCACTAGCTTGTCATTTCTCCTCAAAATTCCCTTCACTACCGATAATTCGCTCCATACTTCCTTATATTGCAACATGTCGTCATGTAGTTTCCATCCTTCATTCATAGGTAAACATTCCATGACCTTCTTCATCACAACATCATCCAAAATGGCTTGCTTCCAATCGGATTCATCAATGGCCTGACATACATCCACTAAATTTGCCACTATCCAATCGTCATACTCTGAATTATGCTCCTCACTGTCCAATTTGACTACTGGAAGACGTGACAAACAATCAGCATTTATGTTTCTCACACCAGGAACATACTTAAGAGTGAAATTAAATTCTTGCAAACGGTATATCCATTTAGCGATGCGTGGAGTGGCTCTGCCTGCACCCGCTGTGGAAAAAATGTCTATTAGGGGTTTGTGGTCTGTGTGTAATTCAAAATTAATTCCCCACACGAAATTTCGGAAGTGTTGCACACCCCACCAACACGCTAACGCTTCCTTTTCTATGGTGGAGTACGTGCTTTCAGCTCCCTTGAGTGTGCGTGATGCGAAGGCTACCACTCTTTCTTTACCATCATGTATTTGCATTAATACCGCCCCCAATCCGTATCCACTGGCATCAGTTACGATGATGCACTTATCCTTGGGATTGAAGGGCTTCAAAGCAGTAACTTTTGCAACAGCTACCTTCACCTCATCGAAAGCACGTTGACAATTATCAGACCATACAAAGGTTACATTCTTCTTCATCAGTTCATGCAGAGGGAACACACAATGCGAAAAATTATGAATGAACCTCGAGTAATACTCGGCGAGTCCTAGAAATGACCTTAATTGATCTTTATCTTGTGGTATGGGAGCTTTCTCTAAGTCCTCCACTAATTTGAGCTTGGGTTTAATACCTTCTTGAGATAATGTGTGCCCAAGGTAATCCACTTCTGATTGACAAAATTTACACTTCTGTAAACTAATAGTTAAGCCAGCATGTTCAAGTTTGTCAAGCACAATTCTTAGCAACTTGTCGTGCTCAAATTTATCTTTTCCCCACACCAAAATATCGTCTTGGAAAACCAACACTTTTGGGATGTCCTTCAAGACTCCTTGCATAACCCTTTGGAAAACTGCTGAGGCAGAAGCCAAACCGAAGGGCATACGAACAAACTGAAATGCACCTTCCGGAGTTATGAAGGATGTCAAGTGTTTGGACTCAGGTTGTAATAAAATTTGATGATACGCACTTGACAAATCTAGAGTGGAAAAGAACTTGCCATTGTCAATTCCAGCCAGCATATCATTGATATGAGGCAAGGGATAACGATCTACCCAAATGCATTCGTTCAAATCTCTCAAGTCCACACACATGCGGATACTGCCATTGGGTTTGCGTGCGATAACAATTGGACTCAACCACTCTGATGCTTCAATTGATTCTATGATGCCTTCTTTGCATAACCTATTCAATTCTTCTTTGAGCGGTCCCCTCAGAGCTAAAGGTACATTCCGCACTTTGTGTACCTTTGGAATGGTACCTTCCTTAAGAATTATGCGATGTCTGAACTTTTTCAGACAACCTAATTCCTTTTTAAAGAGATTGGGAAACTTGGACACCCATTCGTTCCCTTCATGAGATTCAGTTAAAAGTACTTGCGCAGGATGGTTAGGATTGAGTATAATGTTTAGAGCTCTTTGTTCTCTCCATCCTAATAATGACTTGCCCTTCTCTACTACGTATAATTTGGCAATAATTTCCCTATCTTGAAACTTGATTTTGGATGTGAAATAACCCAGAACGGGTAGTTTTTGCCCACAGTACCCAACTGGATTCACATCTGCAATTTGTAGGTTTTTAGAACCTAGATTTACCCAATTCTGCTTGTCAATCAGGGTAAAAGGGGAACATGAATCCGCCCACATTGGTACAATCTTATCATCTATAAAAATGTTGCACTTCGGAGGGTTGTACGAGTCACAATCGTTAATTACTAACACTTCAATGTCACTTTCACTAGAATTGACTGTAAACTCCTCTCTAATAGCATTTACGACTGGTTTGGAACGAGACATGTCAGATGCCTTGCAAACCCTTGAAAAGTGACCAATTCTTTTGCATTTGTAACACCTACTTTTGGATGCAGGACAATGAATAGCATCAGAAGAATGTCTGTTGCTTCCGCACCTGTAACATAACTTTCTAGCATTGGTAAACTGTTTTTTTCTCACTGTTGATTTCTTCTGTCCCACCACCCTTCTTATTATTTGTACTTACTTCACATACTTTAGAAGTATTCAACTCAACAGAGGATTCAATACATGTTAACTCCTTAACATACTGTGAAGTGTTCTCAATACGTTTGGCTATTTGGATAGCTGTATCTAAGGTGGGGTCCATTAAATCTAACAATTTTTCTTGAACTTTCCTGTTATTTGTAGCATTTATCAATTGATCTCTAATAATCTCATCACGAAGATCTTTAAATCTGCACGTAGTCGCTAATCTTCTCAACGCTGCAACATACTGTTCAATCTTTTCTCCTTGTGACTGTTTGCGAGAAAAGAACTTGTGTCTCTCCACAACTATGCTTAATTTCTTTCCATAGTTCTCCTCCAACATAGCCATGGCTATCTCATATACATCTTCATCAATAACGGCGTCATCAGTAGCATTTCTCACAGCCGTTTGAGGTTTAGGGAGGGTTTTTAATACTTTCCTACACTCTATGCCCAAATGATGTTTCAAAATTGCCAATTTTCTATTGGCAACATAAACTTCCCTCCAATAGCCTCCAGGTATGTAGAAAAGGACTCCTTCCAATCCTCCCAGTCCATGCAAGTGGCACCTGGATCTTGTAAAAATGTGGGGGAGGGGCAATGACTTGGTTGGTCATCGTTGTCTAGAATGAGTTCCAGTTGAGAAGGAAAGCAAAAAAAAAAAAATTCTTTTTTTTTTTTTGTGAAGCTAGACTAAACCTCCCTCTAAATAAGGTGTAAATGATAAAATAATGACAACCAAGGTGTAGTGAGGCAGCGCTTCGGTGAGTGTGCAGATCTTCTCCCTGCTACTCTCACCAGTCTTCTCTACTGCTCACTCACACTGGTCTTCTCTTAGGAGCCCTCTAGTGCGCCCCTCTCCGGTCCCTCTCTATCACTTTGTCAAGATAGAATTGTATCTGTATGGATGTCCACTGTTTGCTTAACAGTTATCCATGTTGTGCAGGAGATATGCTCACCACCGATGTCTTCCGTAGTTCTGCGCGGGTCAAGCTCTCTCCTTTGCGTGTAAAGTTGATTTCTGGCGTTATCTGGCTTATCGCTCCAAGATGGCGGCACGCATAACGTGACTGGTGTCTCTCCTTCTCAAAAATGGCGACGAGAGTGGGATGCACCCAGTGAAGGACACACGCTTTAAGAAAAGTGGACGATTTGATTTTGGCTGGTACAGCGTTGAATTTGCTGAGCACTACCTATCTCGAGTACCGAAGACCCCTAACAGCGTGCGTACGGCGCAGAGAGGATCGGAATCCTCGAAACGAGTACTACAAAGTAAGTTTGGCAATACTGTACTCACTACCAACCGTTCTTTTTCTGCCGCGGTGCGCACGAGCGTTGAAGGCGCCATTTGAATCTTCGCAGTGTCACGTCACTCTCCTGGTGAGTCCTTTGTCCTGACACCCTGGCCAAGCGTTCCTTCCCCTGCAGCTGACGCGGTCAATGCTGCGTGACCTGACGCTGCATGACGTACTTCTAAGTCACGTTATGCGTGCCGCCATCTTGGAGCGATAAGCCAGATAACGCCAGAAATCAACTTTACACGCAAAGGAGAGAGCTTGACCCGCGCAGAACTACGGAAGACATCGGTGGTGAGCATACCTTCTGCACAACATGGATAACTGTTAAGCAAACAGTGGACATCCATACAGGTACAATTCTATCTTGACAAAGTGATAGAGAGGGACCGGAGAGGGGCGCACTAGAGGGCTCCTAAGAGAAGACCAGTGTGAGTGAGCAGTAGAGAAGACTGGTGAGAGTAGCAGGGAGAAGATCTGCACACTCACCGAAGCGCTGCCTCACTACACCTTGGTTGTCATTATTTTATCATTTACACCTTATTTAAAGGGAGGTTTAGTCTAGCTTAAAAAAAAAAAAAAAAAAAAAAAAAAAGTTTTTGGGGTTGCTTTCCTTCTCAACTGGAACTCAATCTAGACAACGATGACCAACCAAGTCATTGCCCCTCCCCCCACATTTTTACAAGATCCAGGTGCCACTTGCATGGACTGGGAGGATTGGAAGGAGTCCTTTTCTACATACCTGGAGGCTATTGGAGGAAGTTTATGTTGCCAATAGAAAATTGGCAATTTTGAAACATCATTTGGGCATAGAGGGTAGGAAAGTATTAAAACCCTCCCTAAACCTCAAACGGCTGTGAGAAATGCTACTGATGACGCCGTTATTGATGAAGATGTATATGAGATAGCCATGGCTATGTTGGAGGAGAACTATGGAAAGAAATTAAGCATAGTTGTGGAGAGACACAAGTTCTTTTCTCGCAAACAGTCACAAGGAGAAAAGATTGAACAGTATGTTGCAGCGTTGAGAAGATTAGCGACTACGTGCAGATTTAAAGATCTTCGTGATGAGATTATTAGAGATCAATTGATAAATGCTACAAATAACAGGAAAGTTCAAGAAAAATTGTTAGATTTAATGGACCCCACCTTAGATACAGCTATCCAAATAGCCAAACGTATTGAGAACACTTCACAGTATGTTAAGGAGTTAACATGTATTGAATCCTCTGTTGAGTTGAATACTTCTAAAGTATGTGAAGTAAGTACAAATAATAAGAAGGGTGGTGGGACAGAAGAAATCAACAGTGAGAAAAAAAACAGTTTACCAATGCTAGAAAGTTATGTTACAGGTGCGGAAGCAACAGACATTCTTCCGATGCTATTCATTGTCATGCCAATCGTGTTGCCAAATGTAGTGAAACTGAGGTTCGTGAGTGGTTGAAACCGAAACAGGTTAAGTCCAGATCTATTGATAGAGATGAGTTCAATGATATTCCTATCAGAGAATCCAATGTTCCTAACAGAGAGCCTAGTGCTCGTTTCGAGGATTCCGATCCTCTCTGCGCCGTACGCACGCTGTTAGGGGTCTTCGGTACTCGAGATAGGTAGTGCTCAGCAAATTCAACGCTGTACCAGCCAAAATAAAATCGTCCACTTTTCTTAAAGCGTGTGTCCTTCACTGGGTGCATCCCATCCTCGTCGCCATTTTTGAGAAGGAGAGACACCGCTTTCTTCTTTGAAAGTGCTTTATTGGATAAAGAGTAATAACCCCCAACAGCCGACCATCCAGAGCAACCTCCGCCTCCGTCTCCTGGACTCCTACATGCCAGGATTCCAGTAGTGGAAGCATGCAGTTGCTAGGATGCAGCTGTCATGAGGAACATGACATAAGCAATAGAACACAACAGTGTCTCAATGCAAATACGACTCTGATTAATGCAGAACAGTCAGAGAAATTCAACTGCAGCATTTCAACAAGAATGCTCTTTCTTGCTCCCTCAAAAGATGTTTTCTGGTAAACCTTTTATGCCATAGCTGTCCCATTTACAAATGTAATTACACAGCCAAAGCTCCTTACGACACGCATGAAAAAACAGCAGTGCACAAAAGTATATTTCACATTGTAATTCACGAAAATAGATCTTCTGAAAACAAATTGCTGCAAGGAAAAATACAAAGCTGGCAGAATGGTGTCTTTCGTCACTTTGTAGTTTGAAGGGGTGGCATTGATTGATTGATTGATTGATTTATAAAGAGCTCGGTCCGTGAACATCTACAAACTCGTAAGAGTAGTTCATGAAAAATAATTTGGAAAAACAGATACAACTGCTGCAATGAAAGGACGGATAAGAGCCATGTTAGTTTAGGAAAGAGAAAGATAGTCCCATCATTAATTGGGATGTAGCCAAAGTGGTTTCTTAAAAGGGAAAAATATTTTCCCTGTGGGGAAAAAAATTGCACATATACATTTCCATATGATTACCTGCTGGGTGTCTTTCTTGGGTTCTTTTACATCCAGTAGAAGTCAGAAACTTCTCCAAACAAAGGAATGCACCTATGGAAGTTGGTTTTTCACTTTTAAAGTGTAGGGATGAGGCTGTGTGGCCATCCCATCCGTGTGTGCATCTGCATTCATGGCACCCACACTGCGAGTGTGTTAAGTGTTCCACTTTTTTTTACATCATTGCCTCCACCAACCACTGGAGCCAGTGGGGAAACTATAAACTTGGGAGCTGGGAGTCTGGATTCTTGGTGCAGTACTAGGTATGTCGAGCCAGACCTGGATCCAGATCAAAAATTTGCATGGAGTCTCTGTTCCTTGCCTCAGCCGTAGTCTGAGAGGCTGTACTGAATGCTGTCATAAGCGGAATTGGCAGGGAAAAAAGGATTAGAAGTGCGATTGGTGCCCCGAGTAGGTGGGTCTTACACTGGATTGGTTCGTTCAGAATAATACGAAGCAACATTAATGTCTTCATAGATACAACTCATTAGATGTAGCAAGCATGTGTTATGTACAACTTTGACCATAAAACATACACTTCATGGGTAGCCAAGTTCACATTAACAATCAACCACAGATCGATGGGTAACCCCTACTGCACACGGTCTTCAATCAAGGGGCATATTTACAATGAGTTAACGGCACCTAAACTTCACTTTTTCCGATGTTTTGGTGGAATTAAGTCCTTTGCCTTATTTACAATGTGTGGAGGACGCTTTGAAGACTACGAGCTATTTCCTAACTCGCTTTGTAGGAGGTCTGATTTATGACTACTCTCCTCACTTGTGAAAACTCAGAAAGAGACTTCTGCCTTTCTGGTTATGACTACGAGATATATTTGCTGAACTCGCCTTATTGAAGTTTGCATCTTTTTAACCTCGGGAAGAGACTTCTGCCTTTCTCATTGAGATCGCCAGGCTTGGCTTTCTCCTGTATATTGTATTGAGACAGAGATTTACATAGGAGCCTACCCGTGAGGCCCCTTTCTGTTTTTTCAAAACTCGATTACTCTGATTCGAGTCAACCATTGAATAAGATTAGAGGGACTCATTTTATTAACGACTGTATGTCCTGAAGATGGTCTGACGGCTGAAATCACCATAACAGACCGAAACGTCGACTGTTACATCCATTTCCCCAGCACTTGAGTTGTTTGAGGAATTGTTCTCTATTGTTTTAGATTCATCTTCCTCCCTATATACTTCTGGAATGGTTGTTTACACTTATGATTGGTAGGCTCTTTTATGTACCCTCCATCATGGTGTTTTATTGTCTTTAAATGTACCCTCATATTTTTGCTTCACATTAAAACTGTGTTTCCAGAAAAAAAGATATACCTGTGTTTCTCTAATTGCTCTGCTGAATATTCAGTTTACGAATAATTACATTGATGTTTAGATTTTTCCTACGTTTAGTCACCATTTGGGGCTCAACATATTAGTAATAAGTGCATATGAAATTTGACTAAGATTAGTGAATAAAATCCCTTGTAGGCATCTCTACTTATCATTTATTTACAAGGTGGCGCTTAATGCCACCTTGTAAATAATGCCCTATTCACACAGCACTTAGCGTGAAACGGGCCTGAAATGGGTGTTGCCGTGGGCGTTCCACCGTAACACCCATTGCTTTTTTATGCTTCCCCATATTTACAAGGTATGGGGCAGCACCAAAAATATCGTCAGGGAATACCTGGTCTTAAGCAGGCGATACAAGGAGAAATGTTTCATTTCTCCTTGTATTTTGCTCTTTCCAGGTGTGCTCAGTAGCGGTTCCTCCGCTAAGGCGGAGGAGCGTCGCCTCACTGCTGCAAAGAAGTGAAAGAAAGAACAAATACAATGATAATAACTGGAAGTTATTATCATTGTATTTGTTCCTGCTGTGCAGCTTTGCCGGGCAGGTGGGGCTGCTCTGCTCTCAGAGCGGGAGAGGAGTGGTTTGCCCATGCCAAGTGCACAATGACTGTTTGGCCGGCCCTCTGGGGCCGTCCAAAACAGTCATGCGCACTTCACATGTTCTCCATGCAGGCTGCATTACAGCCTGAGTGGAGAACATGCCCAGGCCCCCATTCCCTGGCTGAGCGCTGTTCTACAGCGCTTAGACCAATGTGTTGTGATTGGCTTCGTAGAGGGAGCCTGGCTGCTTCCTGTTCCAGCCCCCGGAGAGAAGAGACTGAGACAATGTGCTGGAGAGCGGCAAGAAGGTACTTTTTAAAACTTTTTTTTACATCATTGCCTCCACCAACCTCTGCCCTGCCACTCCTGATCCATGCCGGCCGCTACTGTGTGTGCTGCAGAAACAGCAAATCACCTGTAAATATTATTTATGTGCAGGAAGGGACACCTTCCTGCACATAAACAATCACCCCTGCAGCACAGGCACCCTTGCAACACTGCACAAGGGTGCCTGTGCTGGCGCTAGGCAGCTTCTTTAGCGCCAGCCCTAGGGGAAATGCAGGGGTGCCCCACATTCTTGTACGTAAGGCGCATCCCTGCGTTTTGAAACTGGCGGAGCACGGTGTTATCAATTTTGGCTTAACACTGCGCCACTTTCTAGTAAATATGCCCCAGAGTTCCTCAAGATACTCAACGCCTGTCCAATATTAATGCGCTACAGCTTTTATCTGTATCAAACCCCTCACAGTCACCAAACCGAAATGAGAAATGAAGTTGGTATGAGTAGAAACGTGTGTACTATAAACATTGTATACTCTATGCAGAGAGTTTACTCTGCACTACACTGTTTGCAGATAGTGAAACTCTCATGTAAAATACATCACAGAGTATTTAAAAGTATCTAGTAAGAACAGTGTACACTCTATGCAACACTGTTCGCAGCCACAGCTACCCAGGGTTGAGCTAAGGTTAAGTAAACAATACTGACCGGACCCAAGACAGTATCTGTGAGTGTACTCCACGATAAGGCTCCACAGCCATATCATATAGTACACCCAGATCCTCACAATGTGTATAGGTAGGTTAGTATAATTTTATTTACATTCTTAACTAAAAATCTATTTATCTTGATATATTCATAACTATAATTCTGCAAGGTGTGGTCACTATTGTGGTTGTATCTGACGGGTCACTACTGCAACAATGATCAAAGTCGTTAGTGACTCTGGACTATTTTCATTGATCAAAAGTAGCTCTCATTATAGGAAAGGTTGGAGATCTCTGCTGTAGACAATTTTCTGCTATGCAAACAAATGATGGACGGAATGCTGAATAAATCATACATTCAACCCCAGTCAAGAGATCTGGGTTAAAGCCATCATTCTTTTGCTCACCATGCCACCCCAGTTTAGACCCAGCCATATGCAAATCAGCCTTGACCCTGTTCCTTATGGGAACAGTCAAGCCCGAACTGCCAAGCCAGGTCCTCCCTGGACCGGAAACAAGCATCCTGGGACCGGTATCGGGGTATTACCCCTCATCAGCCAGGCTAGCTTAAATCCAGTGGCACAGTGAGCAAGGGACCCACGTCTGTGCATACCCATCCCAATTAGGGCAAAAACTGCTACGCAAACAAATGATGGACGGAATGCTGAATAAATAATACATTCACACCCAGTCAAGAGATCTGGGTTAAATCCATCATTCTTTTGCTCACCATGCCACCTCAGTATTTTCTAACAATTGCTTTTTACTTAAATGATGTAAGAGTTTATGGAAAAATGTGAATAAGAGTATCATCGTAAAATGTCATCAAAGATGTCTTTAAAGATGTCATTTGAGATACAATTAAAGATGGAATCAATTATGTTATTTAACATGCCATGAGCATGCCTGGGCATAATTTAAATTACACCTACATAATTCATGTAATTTTGGGGAAATTCACATTATGATTGTTACTCAAAATTCATGAAATTATGCCATTATGCCTCTCCACAGAATTATGTGCCATTCACTGTAAATGTTTACTGCAAATGCACGACTTACAGTGTAAAATTTACCACAAACATACAAGAACAACAGAACATGAACAGATGTTGTTGACGGCGCTTTTGTTTTTTTGTTTTTTGTATTATTTCTTTAGTACAAAGTACGTCCTTGCATTAACACATTTCATGGTAAAACATAGCATGAAATTATGTATTTGCATTTCACGTAATTACGCATAATTTCATGTAATTTTACTGAAATTTTGCGTGATTACACAAAAGCAAATTACGTGAGTTTAGTACAACCATAGTTATGAGTAATGTAATACGTGAAGTCATAAGCAGTGCAGGACAGGGGAGCAAGTTATGGCTAGTGCACTAAACTATAAGAGGTAAATTTCTATGATTTTCCAGTCGTTGAACGTATTTCTTTTTTTTTCTTTTAAATCTTTTTATTCAAACAAGAAAACACATAACAAACAATCACTGAGTCAATGTACTTTCAGTATTGTGTTACATGTCATGAAGGCAATACCAAGCCGAGGAAGTCTCATCAGCCGAAATATACATTTCCAGGATATCATTGATCACAATCCCCCTCCCCTCACACCTCTGTCCTTTATCATCTGGTTTCTTTGCCTTGATGGTGGTATTGGTGTACATATCATGCCTCTGTATTCATTCCATTTCCCCCAAACTTAAGTCCATTTATCTGGACAGCCTCTACTTTCATATACAGTTTTTTTGTCTATCATGCACCAATCCAAATCTTTTTTCCAGTCAGTCAACTCCAGGGACGCTTGGGAACCCCATAGCCTTGTAATATTCCGTTTGGCCACCATACAACCCAATGTTACCCAAATGCGTTCCTTACTGGTATGGTCTGTTTCACTCCAGATATTTAGGACCACTGTGCGGATGTCTGCCTCGCTGCAATGTGTACCTCACGCATGCAAGATATCACCTTTTTCAAATATATCTGTATAGCTATGGACAGTCCCATATTATATGAAAAAAGGAGCCTTCCTGTCCACATCCTCTAATACAATGTAAATAACAAGGACCCCCTGCTGAATTAATTACTAAATTCCTAGGGTAGGGCAAAATGCAATTGAGGAAACAAACCCCTAGGCAATCCACTGTGTCTGACAAATAACAGACCATAATACCACGCGACATGATGCTATGAACTCAGTGTAACCACACAAGTAAATGCTTTTTTAAAAAGTTTTCATTTCTTTAATTCAAATGTATTAAAAGATTTTTTTTGTTGTTATAGACCATGATTAATGAAAAAATATACATTGATAACATACATTTATATAAATTACAAACAATTATATGTCAAACACTGTGAGTACAAACATATACAATAACAACATATATTCACTATATATGTATAGTGATACACAATACTGAAAAACATAGAGACACATTAATAGACATGTGGCATAAATAGAATCTTCTTTTCTACGTGTGTTTCGGCGCACTCTGCGCCTTCATCAGGAGAGCCACAGGTATATCTGGAAAGTGGATTAAAAACGAAATAAAATACACTGAGATTCATAACAAATACACAGTTTGATCAATGACATACCTTCACTATATATATATACATACATACATATTCTCAATTTATGTCATACCAGTCTAGAAGGGAACGAACTGCTAAATAGTCATACCTTAAATCCTGCATTACCGAATTTTTCAGATACAGTGAAGAAATATCAGACCAAGTGTTAAGAGTTTCACCTCTGTGAAGAGGGAGAGAAAGAAATATAGTGCCCATAAAGGAAATAGTTAAAAGTGATATTCTAATCATGCCGGAGGAAATGTCTTAGATCAAAAAAGTGCTGCTTACTTGGACATTAAAATTATGTCAGAGCGTCCAATTCAAATACGGAAACAACTGAACAAATAGTTCAATCGGTAAGTACCTTAAATGTGGGAAAATGAGAATCATTAGAGTCTGATTATAATCGTTTCTATTCTCTATTGCCAATTGTATTCTTATATAATTACCCTATAGCGTAGACTGCGGATATGCACGTCTTACGAGAACTCTTGAATCCAATGCAAATACTAGGAATTTCTAGGATAGTCTGAAAGATTAAAGGCGTGTTTGTGAATAAAATTATCACATCTATATGATTTCTATAAATCATCGGGTATAATGTACCGAGTAATACCTTGTTTCGGTGGAGAGTGGATGAATAGTATGGTCTAGATGATTCCGATAGGATTAATATATTGCAATATATGCCGTCAGATAATACAAAGCTATCGCTTCTTCAAGATAGAAATCGGGTTGTCCTCCTATCGATGTGGAAAAAGATAAACGGTAAGACGGTAGCTTGAACGGGTTATTAAGCAGCCGTACATATCTTTCTAGTCTCGGTCTAGTATGCAAGGAGTGTACTATCTAATATCTACCTTAAAAAGGAAGAGGAGATAGAGGATACATCGTATTTTAATTAAATAGCTTAGTGCTGAATAGATTTTGTCTCTTGCATATAGCATAAAAACGTCCTGACTGAATAAAACAGTCGTGCGAACGTCGGATACTCAATCCTAGCTGAAAAATATATCATCAGAATTGAAAAGAATATCTTTCCCTATGGCGTATTTAGGGAGGCTACACCTAGTCCGTAAACTCACCTTTGTTCATTAGAGTCTATTCGTAGGCAGACCGACCGCACGCAAGTCCCGACACGCCAAATAGAAGCAGGAACAAGCTTTCTGAATACCGGATATAAAGGCGGTACTGCGTAACCTTACGTAGGTTACCTGACTACGTAATCGGAAATTACATCCGGGTAAGTTTTCTAACAACTAGAGCGTAAACGGCTCTCACATAAAGGGATTAACGTTTCTATGAAGTGCATCTATACTTATCATCACCGATAAACAAAGCTAAACAATAAAATAATTAATTCACTACATGTCCCGATTAAATCATAACTACGTATTTGTAATGGGGAAAAGCAGATTAATTTCAACAGAAAATAGCTACATAAAGGTGATATCAGACACTGACTATAAGAGACCTTAATGTGCCGTCCCTAAGGTAAGTATATATAACTAATAGGTGTTAATTGTTATATAGTATGGCGTTTTCCCAAGGCAATTCGATATTTAGGCCATTTTTAAATGTGTTTAAGGTAAAAATCCAAAAGACTTCATGTCTTTTGCGAATGTCGTGGCCTCCTTTCTCATCTGCTACTCCAATTTTTTCCAAAATTAGCCAACGTTTATCTTGTGCTGAATGTCCTAAGTCAAGGTAGTGTTTGACTAAGGGGGCAGCAAGCTTAGAGGTACGAATAGCAGAACGATGTTCTGTAATGCGAGTATTTACTGAGCGCGATGTTTCCCCTACATACCCTAATTGGCAGGGACATACGATCAAATAGATTACATTTTTTGTTTTACAGTTCCATAGTTTTTTTGCAAGAATTGTATGGCCATTGTAAACAAATTCATTTCCTTCAATGACACTGTCACAGGATTTACAGCTAGAGCATTTAAAGGTACCTCGAACAGACGTGGCACTGTCAAGAGATTTTTGAACTAAAGTTGGAATCGATGTAAATCTCGAATGGACTATCATGTCTTTTATATTTTTATTGCGTCGATGTGCAAATAAGGGTTTAGCAAGTTTCACTTCTTGGACCGGATCACTGTTAAGTATGTGCCAGTTCGCATTGATGATTTGTTGAATTTTTGCATTCAAAGTAGAGTGTTTAATGACACAGACTAGTTGTTTAGGTTTAGGACGATGGTTAGATATTAAAAGGTGATCTCGATCATAGAATCTAGCCCGTTTGTATGATTCCCTAACCAGCTGGCGGGGATATCCTCTGGCTAGGAATTTTTCTTTCATTACTTCAGCTTGTGTATCGAAATCTAATAGATTTGTACAATTGCGTCTCAATCGCAAAAACTGCCCAAACGGGATACTTTGCTTTTGAGTGCGTGGATGATAACTTGTAAAGTGAAGAAGCGTGTTCCTAACGGTGGGCTTTACAAAAAGGTCTACTTCTAATTTACCTGTATTATGTCTGATCAGGATATCTAAAAACTCAACTTGTTGTTGACTGCAATGTGCAGTAAACTTGAGATTGTTGTCAGTTAAGTTGAGCCATAGCAGAAAGTCTTGAAGATTTTCTTCACTATCGGTCCAGATAAAAAAGATATATAGATGATATCTTTTTTATCTGGACCGATAAACCTAAACAACTAGTCTGTGTCATTAAACACTCTACTTTGAATGCAAAAATTCAACAAATCATCAATGCGAACTGACACATACTTAACAGTGATCCGGACCAAGAAGTGAAGCTTGCTAAACCCTTATTTGCACATCGACGCAATAGAAATATAAAAGACATGATAGTCCATTCGAGATTTACATCGATTCCAACGTTAGTTCAAAAATCTCTTGAAGGTGCCACGCCTGTTCGAGGTACCTTTAAATGCTCTAGCTGTAAATCCTGTGACAGTGTCATTGAAGGAAATGAATTTGTTTACAATGGCCATACAATTCTAGCAAAAAAACTATGGAACTGCAAAACAAAAAATGTAATCTATTTGATCGTATGTCCCTGCCAATTAGGGTATGTAGGGGAAACATCGCGCTCAGTAAATACTCGCATTACAGAACATCGTTCTGCTATTCGTACCTCTAAGCTTGCTGCCCCCTTAGTCAAACACTACCTTGACTTAGGACATTCAGCACAAGATATACGTTGGCTAATTTTGGAAAAAATTGGAGTAGCAGATGAGAAAGGAGGCCACAACATTCGCAAAAGACGTGAAGTCTTTTGGAATTTTACCTTAAACACATTTAAAAATGACCTAAATAGAGAATTGCCTTGGGAAAACGCCATACTATATAACAATTAACACCTATTAGTTATATATACTTACCTTAGGGATGACACATTAAGGTCTCTTATAGTCAGTGTCTGATATCACTTTTATGTAGCTATTTTCTGTTGAAATTAATCTGCTTTTCCCCATTACAAATACGTAGTTATGATTTAATCGGGACATGTAGTGAATTAATTCTTTTATTGTTTAGGTTTGTTTATCGGTGATGATAATTATAGATGCACTTCATTGAAACGTTAATCCCTTTATGTGAGAGCCGTTTACGCTCTAGTTGTTAGAAAACTTACCCGGATGTAATTTCCGATTACGTAGTCAGGTAACCTACGTAAGGTTACGCAGTACCGCCTTTATATCCGGTATTCAGAAAGCTTGTTCCTGCTTCTATTTGGCGTGTTGGGACTTGCGTGGGGTCCGTCTGCCTACGAATAGACTCTAACGAACAAAGGTGAGTTTACGGACTAGGTGTAGCCTCCCTAAATATGCTATAGAGAAAAATATTCTTTTCTATTCTGACGATATATTTTTCAGCTAGGATCGAGTATCCGACGTTCGCACGACTGTTTTATTCAGTCAGGACGTTTTTATGCTATATGCAAGAGACAAAATCTATTCAGCACTAAGCTATTTAATTAAAATACGATGTATCCTCTATCTCCTCTTCCTTTTTTAAGGTAGATATTAGATAGTACACTCCTTGCATACTAGACTAAGACTAGAAAGATATGTACGGCTGCTTAATAACCCGTTCAAGCTACCGTCTTACCGTTTATCTTTTTCCACATCGATAGGAGGACAACCCGATTTCTATCTTGAAGAAGCGATAGCTTTGTATTATCTGACGGCATATATTGCAATATATTAATCCTATCTGAATCATCTAGACCATACTATTCATCCACTCTCCACCATAAACAAGGATTTACTTGGTACATCATACCCGATGATTTATAGAAATGATAATTTTATTCACAAACACGCTTTTAATCTTTCAGACTATCCTAGAAATTCCTAGTATTTGCTTTGGATTCAAGAGTTCTCGTAAGACGCGCATATCCGCAGTCTACGCTATAGGGTAATTATATAAGAATACAATTGGCAATAGAGAATAGAAATGATTATAATCAGACTCTAATGATTCTCATTTTCCCACATTTAAGGTACTTACCGATTGAACTATTTGTACAGTTGTTACCGTATTTGAATTGGACGCTCTGACATAATTTTAATGTCCATGTAAGCAGCACTTTTTGATATAAGGCATTTCCTCCGGCATGATTAGAATATCACTTTTAACTATTTCCTTTATGGGCACTATATTTCTTTCTCTCCCTCTTCACAGAGGTGAAACTCTTAACACTTGGTCTGATATCTCTTCACTGTATCTGAAAAATTCGGTAATGTGGGATTTAAGGTATGACTATTTAGTAGTTCATTCCCTTCTAGACTGGTATGACATAAATTGAGAATATGTATGTATGTATATATATAGTGAAGGTATGTCATTGATCAAACTGTGTATTTGTTATGAATCTCAGTGTATTTTATTTCGTTTTTAATCCACTTTCCAGATATACCTGTTGCTCTCCTGATGAAGGCGCAGAGTGTGCCGAAACGCGCGTAGAAAAGAAGATTGTATTTATGCCACATGTCTATTAATGTGTCTCTATGTTTTTCAGTATTGTGTATCACTATACATAAATAGTGTATATATCTTGTTGTTGTATATGTTTGTACTCACAGTGTTTGACATATAATTGTTTGTAAATTATATAAATGTATGTTATCAATGTATATTTTTTCATTAATCATGGTCTATAACAACAAAAAATCTTTTAATAAATTTGAATTAAAGAAATGAAAACTTTTTAAAAAAACATTTAATTGTGTGGTTACACTGAGTTCATAGCATCATGTCGTGTGGTATTATAGTCTGTTAATTGTCAGACACAGTGGATTGCTTAGGGGTTTGTTTCCTCAATCACATCCCCTAATCCAACTTGAGAGATCGAGTTTACCCATTTTTACCAAGGTTGTGCGGGCAACATAGGATCTGTGGAGTACTTTTAATTGTACCAGCCTAAACCGTGATCTAATGGATACTTGAGGCTAGAGCTTCCATCCAGTCCTCGTCTTCCATCTGCCCTAGGTCTTGTTCCCAACGGGCCAGAAGGGTCAGCAAGGGATCTGTACAATTATTCATAATTTTACGATATATCAAAGACGTCCCCTTCTTCTCAAGACGTTCGTCAAGCACCCTATCTTCTAGTGGAGAGGAATCCGGGTGTTCCTCTCCCCTTGGAATTTTAGCTCTTAATGCATGCCTCACTTGCAGGTATCTAAAGGTTTCTGATGGTGTTAATTGATATTCTTGCTGTAGTGTTGCGAACGATTTAATGCCCCCCTTTGCCCACAGATCACAAAGCATGGAGAGGCCAATCAAGTCCCACTTCCTAAATCCTCCATGTTTTCCCAAGAGTCCCAGACATGTTGAATCCCACAATGGTGTAATCTGAGTGAGTCTACCCTTCCACCCAAGAGCTGTAAGTGCCTCTTTCCAAATCTTCAGTGTAGTGGCGGTTGGCTCAGGAAAGGATTCCACCTTATTGCCTCTGTAATTAGCCCTCAAGTACCCCCTTGATTGCATATTATGGCAGTCCATTTTATATGCGGCGTCCTCCTGAGGGTAGTGTACCCAGTGATTGACCACCGTGAGTTGGGCCGCCCAGTAGTACTTCTGCAGAGCTGAGACTGCCGCTCCCCCATCGTACCCTCCCCTCGTCAATTTTTGTAGAGAAATTCTTGGGGAGCCGCCGTCCCATAAAAGCAGTCGCACTGACGTTTCAATTGTCTGAAAGTATGTGTGAGAGATTAGATGGTGTTATGTAGCACGTAAAGGAGCCGTGGCAGGGCAATCATCTTAAACAGTGCGGCTCTACCCAAAAGCGATAGTGGAAGTGATCTCCAGTGCTGCACATCACCATGTAGATTGCGGAGCGGGGGTTCTAGGTTGTGTTCATAAAAAACGTTGGACTCTCTAGTGACATAAATGCCCAAGTATTTAAATCCTTTGATTGCTATAGGTATCTCACTTCCTCTTGGTTGGGACGGTGGGGCTCCTGAGAGGACATATAATACTGATTTTTTCCAATTAATCGTATATCCAGAGTACTTTCTATAGAGTTCAAATATATGTAGAATCCTATGGAGGGTTGTCTTTGGGTTTGCTATATATAGCAGGATGTCATCTGCATATAGCGATATTCTGTCTTCCCAGTCTAGGGTCTATTTTAGACCCCTGATCATGGGGTCTCCCCTAATCCACACGCTAAAGGTTCCAACACCAGAGCTAATATCAATGGGGACAACAGGCATCCCTGTCTAGTTCCCCGATGTAACTCGAAGAGCCTTGCTGTATTATTATTGACGGTCACCTGGGCATGTGGGTGGGAGTATAGTAGCTACAGCCAGGACAGGAATTGTGGTCCAAAGCCTTGCTTCTCTAGCACCGCATGCATAAAGAGCCATTCGATGGTATCAAAGGCCATTTGGGCATCTAATGAGAGCACTACCGCATCTTTATTTTGAAGGTTTTATATAGCGCGAACAAGACCCTTGCGGGTATCAGAGCGCTTTACATGTCAGATGAGGGAGACAAGAGTAGGCATAGCAAACACAGTTATAAGTGATTCAGATAAACGATATTCAGAAAGGTAAAAAAAAACAAAAAACTAGTAATTAAAATACAGTACTAAGTCAGTAAATTCATGTGAATTTAGCCATGAGAATCGCTTTCACTTCTTTTTTGAAGGAGGCAGTGGAAGGGTTCAGTCTTGTTTCAGTGGGCAAAGCATTCCAGATCCTGGGAGCCATACCAGAGAAGGATCAGTTATAGGTTTTTTTCTTGGCAAATCGTTGTGGTTTCAGTAGAAGAGTCTTGGCACTCCTGGAGGCTCTATTGCCCGCAGAGAGCACTAGTTTCTGAGCTAGGTAGTGCAGAGAATTGTGGTGTAGGGCCTTGTGCGTCATACAAGCGATTTTCAGATGAATTCTAGCTTCAAATGGTAGCCAGTTGAGAGCTCTAAGGTCTGGAGAGATGTGAGAGGTTCTCTTTGAGCCCGTGATGAGTCTCGCCGCTGAGTTGATAGCGGCTCTTAGCGGGGCTGTCGACGACCTTGGGAGGCCGCATAAGGTTACAGCCCCGTATTCCACTCTTGGGATTACTAGGGCTTGAACTGCTTGTTTGAAATCGTAAGCTGGCAGGAAGGGTTTCAGTTTTCGCAGGGTCTTCATGTGGAAGTTAGCTCCTTTTGTGGAAGCGCTGATATGCTTTTGCATCTTTAGGTTACTGTCCAGAGTCACACCTAGCGATTTCGCTGATTCGACAATGAGAGGTTGACCTTTGAGAGCTGTTAAGTGCTTCATCCAGTCCAGGATAGTGGAAGCTTTGTTAGGGGGAGCGATTAGGAGGAACTCCGTTTTGAGGGAGTTTAGTTTCAAATGGTTTTCGGCCAGCCATGTTTGGGTTTTTTGTAGAGTTGTGTTGAGCGATTTGATGTCTTCAAGTGAGTGGATCTTGATGTAGATTTGGGTGTCGTCTGCATACATATGGAAGTGAATCTTGGAGAGACTGAGAAGTTCGGTGAGTGTTTCCATGAAAAGGTTGAAAAGAGTGGGTGAGAGGGAGGAGCCTTGCGGAACTCCTAACGTGACTGGCATGGGGTTGGACAGGGATTGATTGACCTTGAATCTTTGAGATCTATTTTGGAGGAAAGAGGTGAACCAGTTAAATACAGCTCCAGACAATCCCATTCTGTGTTTCAGGAGCTCTAGCAAGTTGCCATGTTTGACGGTGTCAAATGCTGATGACAGGTCGAGTAAGATTAGTAGACAGGCTTCGTTTTGGTCCAGGATTTTTAGAGCGTCGTCAATTATGTGTGTCATGGCTGATTCGGTACTGTGACCTGCCCGGAAGCCTGATTGAAATTGGTTAAGCAGGTTGAATTGTTCGATGTGTCTGTTCAGCTGCATGTTAACACATTTTTCCAAGAGTTTGGCTAGCATAGGTATGTTAGATATCGGACAATAGTTATTTGGGTCCGAAGGGTCCGCTGTTGGTTTCTTTAGGATAGGCGACACCTGACCTGTTTTCAGGATGTCTGGAATGGATCCTTGAAGGAGGGATGTATTTATGATCTTGGTCCAGAGAGGTAGTAACAGAGGAATGAAGTCTTTTAAGTAGTTAGCCGGGAGTGGGTCTGTGAAGTGGTTGGAAGGTTTCAGGGCGGTTAGCGTCTTTAGTATGGTGTCTTCACTGTAAGTGTTGAAGTAGGACCAAGTTGCGTTGTTTTTGAGGTTGAATTTTGTAGAGTAGTAAGCTTGGGCACCTGCAGGGGGCAGTGATGAGTTCTTTTGCATGTCCGAGAGGGATAAGAGGTCCTTGAGTAGGTCTGTTTTTATGGATTCTGTTTTTGAAGTGAAGAAGGAGGCGAATTCATCACAATTGGGTAGAGTGTCAGGGATAGCCTTGGGGAGAATGGGTGCGCTCTTGGTTTGAGCTTTGATAAGATCGAATAGCTTTTGGGACGGTTCTTGGCTTGGTCTAGTTGGATCCTGAAGAAGTCGGTTTTGGATTTTCTGATCTTTCTAAAGTAGGAGTTTCTGGTGGTTCTTAGTAGCTTGAGGTGGTCAGCTGAAGGTGTGGATCTCCAACGTCGTTCAATTATTCTGAGTGAGCGTCTGTCTTCATTTAGCCTGCCGTCATACCAAGGTTTTGAGTCTTTTGTGGTAGTTCTTTTCAGTTGAAGAGGGGCTATTTTGTCTAGGAGGTTGTTCATGGAGTGAAAATAATGATTGGTCAGCCTTTGGACATTGGCTAGGTCTTCCGGGGGACATAGTAGGTTTGAATTAGAGGATGCTAGAAGGTCGGAGCCAACGTTTTTCAGGTTTCTCTTCCAGATCTTTGTTCTCAGGGGTTGTGTTGGAGGTCGTTTAACCGATTCCATGACTTGGAATGTAATGATGTGATGGTCAGACCAATCGCAGGGGAGGATCGAGTCGAGCTGTGTGGAGTCCACTTTAGAGATTACTAGGTCGAGGGTTGCGCCTTTGTCGTGTGTTGGGCTGTTACATATTTGGTTAAGATTAAGGTCTGAGAGGAAAGCTTTGAGCTGTTTACCCCTGGGTCGTTCTGGTCATCCCAGTGCAGGTTGAAGTCCCCCAGGAATATTTGCTTATTTTGTTGGCTGTCATTTGATGCTAGAATATCCATGAAGTGTTCAATGAATGTGAGGTTATCACCAGGAGGGTGGTAGAATGTGTGTAAAGTACATATTTGTTTGTTGTTACTAGCGATGTTTAAGCAGAGGTATTCACAGGAGGATAAAGCGGTGGCATTGGAGTTGGTCGCTGTTAGATTGTTCTGATGTATGCAGGCTATCCCACCACCTGGCCTATCCGTTCTGTCTAGTCTGGTGATGTCATAGTTAGGGGGTAGCAGAATGTCCATGATGGGAGTAGATGCTTCCTTTAGCCAAGTTTCCGTCAGGATTAGAATGTCTGGTTCGTTAGTGAGTAGCAGGTCAGCTATATCGGCTGCATGTCTAGATGCGGACCTGCAGTTTAGGAGAATACATTTTAGCCGCGTCTTGTTAGATACTATGGTGGGTTCGATGGTGAGGGGGATTCTCGTGAGGTTATTTTCAACTATGCCTCTGGAGTTGTGTCTAGTGGCTCTGTGTGCGTTGATCGGGATAGATTGGATTAGGGAATCTGTATGTAAGTTAACTGGGTGCACAGAGTTATGTGGGAGGTGAGATAGTTCGTAAGAGCGAAGTAGGTCCCCTAATTCTTTAGCAGATAAAGGGTTTTTCATCCTGATTGGGCGGGATAAGGCATTGGGGTAAGGCACTGTGCTCCAACGTGGGGAGACATGATCCTGGGAGCTTGCAAGTGGATGTTGGGTGCGACTAGAGTTCTTGATGTGTGGGAAAGATCTGTATTCCTGTTTAGTGCGTGTGCGCTTGGGTTGCTATATAATCAGGTTGTGTAGGGTTTGGATGTCAGTTTTGACTTGCTGAAGGGCTGATAATATCATGTCAAGTCTGGGGTCTGGAGTGAGAATGTCCTTATTAGATGGATGGACTGAGGGTGCAGGAGGAGTAGTTGCATCTTTAGTGCCGTTTAAGGGGGAGTCGTGGTCGGGATCGTTGCGTAGAGCTCTTTCTGTGTGTATGTCAATGGAGGGGGGAGAGAAGAGGCAGGATGGGGAGGGGACTGAAAGTCGGCTATGTCAGGATCTGTAGTGGTGTAGGTGAGGATAGAGGGGGCAGTGGGACTGTCGGGCTGATGGGAGGTGGTGGTTATATGTGGGGTTAGGGCCGAATGGTTAGTGTTGATGTTGGGGGAGGAGTAGGAATAGGGGAGATGAGTGGCGTTAAGAGGATGGTAGATGGTTAGGCTAAGGGGTGTGAGTGGGGTGCTGGGAGTAAAGGTGCGGGGGGATGGTGGGGGTGGTAGTGCGGGGTGAGGGGGGATAGAGTGTGTATTAGTGGTGTTAAGGTGCGAGACGGTTTTAGGGTGGGATGTGTTAGCTAGGGTGTCGCTTAGGTCTAGAGTTAGTGTCAGTGCAGACGGGGACAGCTGGGTATCCTGGCTTAATTGGGGATCAGGTTGGGAGTTGGTAATTTCGGTGTGATTGGCTGGTGAGGAGGGGTGTATTATAGTGACTCTTTCCTTGATGAGCGGAAAGATGTGATCTATCAGATTTAGGTTGCGGTCAGATGATTGGATGAGGATGATTCCATTATGATAGATAGTGATGGTGGCTGCTGCATTATAGAATAGGGATGGGAGGATAGCTAGCGTGAATCCGTGCGCTGTTTTCCTCATGTTAGTGACTTTAAAGAGAGCGAGAAAGGCTTTTCTCCATTGAGCTCTTCTTTTAGTATAGAAGATGATGTCGTTAGTAATGAGCCCTTTGTTCATTGAGAAATATGGATCAGAGATTAGGGTTTCAGGGTGAGATTTTAAAAAGTTGTGTTTAAAACCTTTAGCTGCTTTTTTTGAGAGGTTGGGGGGGTATGTGATGGAGTAAGTGTAGTTACCGGTGCGCTCCATAGTGCGGGGTAACACTTGATTAGCGGGGGACAGATTGGGTGGTGTAAATGCGGTGTGGTGCCCTTTTGGGGGAAGGTGTAGCTAGGTTTGAGGTGCGGGATGAGGTTGTGGGATGCGGCTGTTGCCTGTATTCTTGGTATCTTGAATCAGTCCAAGATGGCCGCCCTGTTAACTGACTAGATCAGTGCTTGCAGTGAAGTCCTCTGTCTATTTCCATTAAAGGTCCTTTTGGGATGCAGTCCTTTTTCTTTGTTTACCTACTGATCTATTGCGGCCATTTTGTGAATTCTGTATAGGCAGTTGATGTTCTTCCCCTATCCAGGAATAAGAGTTTCTGGGAGGTATTCCTAGTTTTTAGCTGTCAGGCTGTGATGGATCTGTGTGCCCTCAGAGTCAGGGGTAGCCCAAGTGGCCTTGAGAGTGAACGGAAGCAATGTGGCAAGAGTGCAAAGAATGAGGATAATGGCCGGGGAGTGATGCAGACCTCAGCCGAAGTGAAGGGCGTTGGGGGTCCAGCCTGGGCCCCTTAATCACACTCAGGCTGTATACATTTGTCCTTTCCAGATTCTAGAAAAAAATAACATGTATACGCATCATGTGGCCAGTTCACAGACATAGCAAGACGATAGTCAATTGGAGCGGGCGCTGCGAGCTGACCTGTGTTCCGCTGTGTTCTGCTTTCATCCCGGTATGCGCCGGCTTTAAAGAGGGGTGGTGGGGTGCCTAATCATGCCCGCCGAGCTCTCTGGACGCGCCAGTCTCGAGCCCTTCAACGTGATAGGCGGCTCAGCGCCTCCCGGCCTCTGAGCAGTGCTGGAACACTTCCATTGCCGAGAGGAGGCCGTTCTTTCTCCTCTCACTATCCTGCGGAATGAGCTCCGCGTGATAGATCCAGCGACGTAGAAGACAGGGGGGGGATCGCGGCAGGGCGCTGGTCCGGGAGATCTCCGGTGCCCTCGTGCTGTCTCCCCTCTCAGCGTCCCATCCTCACCATATTCTCCTCCAGGCTCCGCGACGACTCCGCTCCGCCGCCGAGCTCCCCACTCCTGCGGGGGGAGCGACCCGGTCCTCAGTGTGCTCCGGTGCCTGCGGCAGCTCTACCCAGGACTCCATGGAGTCTTCTTAAATTCAATGCTGTGTTTCTCCCTGGCATAAACCTGGACTGGTCTGGATGAATGAGCGTGTGCAGAAACTTAGTCAAATGGGTTGCTAATAACTTGGCCAGTATTTTCACTTCTGCATTCAAAAGTGATATCGGCCTATAGGAGGAACACCCTTCCTTGGGTTTGCCTGCTTAGTTATAACCACTATATTAGCTATTCTCTGATCTCTGGGTAGTGTGCCCATGCCACGACTTTCCTGAAACATTCGGAGGAGCATTGGGGCAAAGGTTTGACGTTGTCTGTTTATATAGTTTGATCGGTATACCATTAGCGCCTCCCGCTTTTCCGGATTTTAGCTCCCCAATTGCTTGAGTGATTTCACATTCCATTATTTCTACCTCTAGGGCTTCTCTATCTTCCTCTACAAGCTTTTGTACAGGCAAATGAACTAATAGCTCCCGAGCTTCCTCCGTTGTGACCGAATGTGAGGCCTTATAGACCTGACTATAGTACGACGCAAATTCTTTTGCGATTTCCTCTCCCTGCCTTGCCATTGTACCATCTCCCGTTTAATCTCGTAGACCCATCTTGCTGCTTCCTCTCTTCTATCTAACCAGGCCAGCAGTTATCCCGCCTTATCACCCACTTCATATAAATTATGTTGCGTTGCATGGTGTCTAGCCTTGGATGCTTCTTCAGCTGTATCTCTAAATTCCTTCTGCTTAAGCCGAAGGCAACGTTGCAGTGAATCGTTATTGTCCTGTAATAATTTTGCTTCTAGGTCTTGTAACTCATGTTCTAAATGTTCTAATTTGGCCATTTTTCCTTCTTGTTGCCTGCTATTAGTGAGATCCCTTGTCCTCTAATGACTGTCTAATAGGCTTCCCACAAGATATTGGCACTGTGCCCTCGTTTTCTACTATGTAATTATCCGTGGCTTCGTGGAGTTTAGCATGGATTTTGGGTATTTTAAGATACCACGGGTTTAGTTTCCCTTGGTAAGTGCGATTGGTGGAGCCTAGGTTATAATGTGCACACATTGGGGAATGATCGGAGATACCTTCTGCCAGGTGATGTGGGTCATGGAAATATGGAAGTAAATGTGCCAATGTAACGATATAGTCAATACGACAAAGGGTGCTGTGGGCACCCGAGAGGTAGGTGTATTGCTGTGTTGTGGGGTTTAGTGTCCTACAAATGTCTATAAGGCCTAAGGCTGACAGGAAGTCCCTTAGATTCTTTCCCGTTTGCTCCTGTGGTCATATCGGTCATTGGTCTACCTCAGAGGAGAAATCAGGGTTGCAGTCTCCTCTTCTTATCAAGTTGCCTACTGGGATTTCAAAGAGTATCGCCCCAGTTTCGGAAGTAGCTGTGTCTGTAATCACAGTGAGACATAGAGTGAGATTAAGTTAAATAACTGCCCTTCCCATGTTCCTGTGGCGGCCACATATTTGCTGTTGTCGTCATGAATAATCTTTTGGACTATAAAGGGGAAGGATGAACGTATAAGGATGCTGACCCCTCTAGAGCCTCTGGTGTATCCCACATGCGCTATCAGTTTGTACCCCCATCTATTTAGTGCTCCATATTGTGTTCTTTGGATGTGGGTCTCCTGCAACAGGACCACCTCAGGGGCATATCTTTTCAGGTATTGTGGTACCACCCCTTGTTTAATTCTATCCCCAAGGCCATTAACATTCCAGGAGAGAATTTTAAATCCTTTGGATGGCGCCATATGGCCTACTTAGCCTCTGTCCCGGGGTGCGTTCTAACCCTTCCCTGCATGGATCCCGAGTGGGGGTGGGGAAGGAAGATAGCGTCTCAACCCCTCCAACCTGCATTTTGTCGCTGATCGATAAGGAAAACAATAAACCAAAACATTTCTAGCAGAACTTAATCCCATCCCCCCTCTCTGCCTCCCTGCATGACGGACTGAGAACTGACCGCTCCCCCAACTATGCAGAGTGCCTTTGTTCCCCTTAACAAACATAAACATTAACCTATTTAGGGGGGGAGACCTCAATCCAACCCTTCCTGGTGCCACTATTGCTCATCAATCAACATTATTACATTATCCCAGCACAAGGTCTATAAAGATGAAAACATGACTTATCGGTAAATCTGCATCTTATTCGGGAGATATCTCTTCATGTACAGTTCGGGCCTCATTGTCCTTCTCGGGTGCTTTGACGGGGTATTGGAGCTCCCAAATGAATCTTGCAATCTTTACTATGTATCATTACGAGGCTTCTGCTGGGTCAGTCAAGTCTTTGTTGTGGGTGTCAGAGGATTCGCCTTTGTCCTTGGTCTTTTTCCCCTTGGTCCTTCTGTGCCTCGGAGTTCTCCAATCATCCAGCCAATCCCATGCTTCCTCCAGTGTAGCAAAAAAACATGTTTTTCCTGCTGCAAGCACTCGCAGTTTTGCCGGGAACAGCATGGCATATTTTAGGTCTTTTTCCCGTAGGGCTTTTTTGACCTCTAAGAAAGACCGTCGTTGTTTCTGCACCTTTATTGTAAAATGCGGAAAAAAGGAAACTACACTATTATCCCATTTTACAGGAGGAGCAACTTGTGAGGTCTGCAATATCACATCTTGGTCCCTGAAGTTAAAAATGCGGGCAATGATAGGTCTCGGTGGGGCCCCCGGCTTCTGGGGACCCCTGGGACCCGGTGCGCTCGTTCCACTGAGAAGAATTTTGAGAGGCCTTTGGGCTTTAGGAGTTTGAGTATAAGGTCTTCTATGAACAAGTCTACTGCCGGGCCCTCGGCCCTCTCCGGCACTCCAATTATTCTTACATTGTTTCGGCGCGACCGGCCTTCTGCGTCCTCCATTCTAGCCTCTAGCACTTCAACTGAATTGCACATTTCACCTACTTGAGTTAGTAATGTTTTGGTGTCGGTCTTGAGAGAGGTGATGGTTTCCTCTGCCTCTTTAACTTCTGTACCTATGTTGCAGATATCTACCCGCATCAGTGTCATTTCTGTGGTTACTGTATCAATTTTAACCTCCAACGAGGTTTTGATATCCTTAATCACTGCCATAACATCTTGCAAGGTCGGTGGATCCTGATTCACCGGGGCACTGGCGTCGTCTTGGGATTGCTGATGTAACGCCTGAGAGGCCGGTGTTCCCATCCTGGGGTGGGCATCTTTTCCATCTTGGTTTGCGACGTTGCCCATGAACCCTTGGGCCCAGACATTATGCAGAGTCCAACATTATTTGAGGTGTAGTTGGGTTTTCGGGGAGCGTTAGCTTCAGAAGGAAGGGGAGGTGTGCAGGAAGGGTAGGGCCGTCTCCGCCACCTACCTGCACGGGGCCAGGGGCTCCCTCAATGGCCTGTCGGGTTGTGCCTCCCTCATCCCAAACGTCCCCCCAATAGATCAGCACCCCTCCAGGTGTCTAGCACGGTCCAATCCGCACACTTCCCACCATCAATGTCGACCCAGGAATCACACCAGTGCTACTGGACTTAGGCCCACACCGGATCTGGGTAGGCGCCTTCCGGTGGGTCAGGAAGTCTTTACGGTCTTTTCTTCAATCCCTTCCACCTGGGGAGGGGGTCAGAGGGAGGGGGAAACAGCCAAGGCTGCTTCAATCCCGCTCAGCGGTCTGAATTGCACTCTTCCCTCACCGACCCGGGGCAGTGGGCCGTCAATGTTCCAGACTGTTCTGGGGCGTAAAGCCCGGATTATCGGTCCTATTGCTTGCGTAAAGTTTCGGGACCCACTGGGCAGGTCTTCACTGGGGGGGCCGTGTTTTGACTGGCGCAATGTTATCAGGGTGGGAGGGGGAGGGGGGCTAGTCCAATGCCTGCACCCACTCCACCCCAGCCCGATGCCAATCTGTGCACTCACCGCTTTTTGAGGCCAGTCAGTTTTTCCCCCCTTGTCCTGAGACAGACGCCTTTGCCTTGCAATTTTTCCTGCCCTCATTGTGAGGAGGGCTAAACTCAGTTCAGTGTCTGGGTCTCTAGGGTCACTGGTGTCCCTTTTTCATCACTGCAGGTCTTTAGCACCTTTGCCCCTGTCTTGATTCTGGGCCTTGCCGGGGGATTCAGGCCTTGGGGCGGAATCACGTCAATCGCCAAGACCCCTGCTGCTTGAGCTGTAAAGCGGGGATCACCTCCAGCCCCTAAGCACTGTCTCACCACTTTGCGTGGACGTCGTTCCAGTCATGTTGTATCCGATCTACAGGGTATGTTGCATCTGTAATGGGGTCGGCCTGCCGCGTCATTTTTGAGGGCCCTTCAACACTCTCGGGCACCTTTTCACCATTCGGACTTCGCCGGGGACCCAAGCCCGAAGGTAGGGTTACGGCACCCGGCGAGGCCCACGCTCACTCCGCTGTGGCGTGGAGGCCACCTCCCTCACTCGAATGGCGCCTCATCCATTGCAGTGGCTGGATTCTTCTCATTGCTGCCAGATGGTGCACTTGGGCGAGGGCAGTTATATCCTGCACTCTGCTGCCGATCCTCATGATCTGGGTCAGCCTAACATTTCGCGGATGCGTGCCGCTCACTTCATCAGTGATGCTCCTAATCTGGGCCTTTTTGGAGGGTGGATTCACAGCGTCAGGCGAGGCCTGCAGATTCTTTCCACTGCTTCTTCTGCCGGTGCCCTCAGGATCAGAGGTTAGCCACGCCGTCTTAGGCACTTTAGAGCCCCTCGCCTTGCCTCCTCGGAGCTCTGGTCACCATGCCCAGGCCCCGTCGATCGTAGTAGGCGTAGCTCGCAGAGGTGCTACCATCGGCGCAGGCCTCGCCCCGATGCGGGCGCGCCTTCTTGTTTTTGGTGCAATTTACTTAGCCCTGCCTGCTTACGGGGGGTTCAGTCAGAGATCTCTGTCCACGGAGATCGACCTTCATCAGGATAATGCCGAATTTTCTGCCGTTATTTCGCAGCGTCCGGCCGGAGCTGCGTTAAGCTGCGGCCATCTTGGTTGGCTGCAGGCCACGCCCGTTGAACGTATTTCTTATCTCATTTCACCAACTAACTATAACGTCACTTTTACCCTTGTTTTTTTCAGTGAAATTCTAGGGATTTTGTTTTTCACACATGTTAAGCTCTTAAGACCAAACCTACCTATAACATCACTTGTTTAGGTCAATGAATGTGTACCCTGAAAAAACTTAAGGTTAAAATGATGTTGCAGCTAGGTTTTGAAATGCCATTAGTACTAACATGGTTTCAGTGGCAGCTGGTAGGGAACGGGGGGGGCGAGGCGGGGAGGCAGGGAGGCAGGGGTTGAAAAATATTTTAACCCCCACTTACCTTTTTCGACGCCTCTGCTCCATCTCCGCTTCTCTTCGCTTCCTGACTCCAGTCCGAAAGAAGCTGGATGAAGCATCCGGGCACACATGCTCCCCTAAGTGTTGTGATTTGTCTGAGCGCCGTGGATCGCCGCTCAGTTGGGGACAGGGAGCCTTTGGATATTCCCCACCAGGCTGTGCATTACATATGAAAAGTGCGCATGACTGTTTGGACTGGCCGAGACGGCCGGCCAAGCAGTCATGCGCACTTAAGTGTGCACAAACCACTCCTCCTCCCTGAGCCCCAAGTCCCGCCCCACGCTAACACAGCCCCAGAGTAACGAAAAATAAAATGATGATAACATTGTTTTTAGCATTATATTTTTCCCTTTTTCACTGCTCTCAGAGCTGTGGGGCGACGCTCCTCTGCCTTAGTGGAGGAGCCTCCACTGCATAGTTTTTGTTGTACATTCAAAATAAATATTTAACATAAAATATTTGTAGTAATCTTTTTCTAATTCAATAGTCTAATTTTACTTTTCCCTATTCATTGCGTTATGGAGATCTTCACTCCACTGTATAGTCTTCCCTTGGTAAAGTCTAGGGTAATCATGAAAATATTTTTATGTTAAATACTATTGTAAATCAATTTTGCATATTTATTTTAAATGTAGAACGAAAGGAAAAATGCTGCAGCACTATTAATTTGATTTCGAAATAAATATTCAATTAATTTTAATCTGCTAAATTAAAAAAATGCTGAAGTTTACATTAACAGAATTAAATCCCACCCAAAGAAAACATGTAATTAGAACTAATAAAGTGATTTAATTATATTTTAATAAAAAAACTGAAATTCAATATCAAATATTTTATATTTACATAGTAATTAAGTTTTATTTCTAAACCTTTTAATATTAAATTTACTTTATTTAAATTGTTAACTATTTTCAAAAATGTAATTTAACATTATTTCCTATGGGATTTTATTGTAAGTCCCTACCTCCTATTAAGTGTGACGGTTCAGAGGCAATGGATAAGTGAGATAAATTAAGGAGACTCACTTTGCTATTAATTTTTGACAGAAATATGCGACGTGTTTAGAAGGAGGTGAATCACTGATAAGTCCTTGTCAAACACAGAATGCTCAAGGCCTGCTTAGAACTAGAGCATCCCCCGAGGAAAGTGGACTTGGATCTGATCTTATCTCTTGTCACAACTATCGATAATTCTACAAAGGCAGCATACTATTTGGATTCAAACAATCTAAGACCCTAATTCCCATCTGTGGGGCTAGCAAATGGGAGGAGGGTGGCGAAAGCTTAACACAAAGGAATATTCAAACCTTTAGCTAAGAATTCCAAACGTCTCCGTGATTTTCAATGCATCCCATTCTCTCCCAGTGAAAGAACTTTCATTCTGTCAAATTTGACAATGTTTTCTGTCAGTTGACCATCTGGCTATAAACCGTAGTCTAAACTTCACCATGGGTCAGAGACAAAGTGTTGCAAACTGTGAACTAATAAAAGCATCGCTGTTACATTCCTGTTCTTTTCCATAACTTGTTCAGTTACGTCAGCTTTAGCTACCTGTAAAAGGTATTTATCGTGGAACATTGCCAACACTAACATCTCGTACATTAACTGTAGTGTGAAATGTAGGCACGTGGAAATACTGTGGTTCCAACTGCATTAAGACTTCCCCAGAGCCCACATTCTTAAATAATAAAGATGTGACATTTGGAACGTGAGCTAAACAACACTTTACAAACTATTCCATACAAACCTGCCATAATGTATATTTTCTCTTATTAGCCTTCTCATTTATTTAACAAGTGCTTCAAGCGCCCATAAAGTTGTTTTCATGTTATAATAATGACATTTCTGCTAAACAGCTTTCAAAAGTACTCCAAACTGTTTATCGTAAATACGAATCTGATATTGCAGATTGCACGTTGTTCAAAAAATTAATTGAAAACTACTTCACACACCAGGCGATAGTGTATAAAGGTTGTATGTCTGCAAAAATGCAGCATGCCTTTTGCATCGTTTTGATTCTGAGTTATGCCTTGTGTAATAAAATTTAACTGGCTAATTTGAGCCTTAAACATAACTCACAACCTTATTAATTTAGGATTTATTTTCTTTTGAATCCACGCTGTTCAACCCAGGCTGTGCAAGCCTGGAGGGCTGAGTAAGGGCCGTGGGACCAGCTGACTGTGGTCACCCAATACATGGCCCTTGGCAGTGCGCAGCGATGGTTGGGCCCCTACCTCCTGCCTTGTAGGAAGAACCTGAAAGTTATCTTAGTGTGTGTGTGTGTGTGTGTGTGGGTGTGTGTGTGTGTGGGTGTGTGTGTGTGTGTGTGTGTGTGTGTGTGTGTGTGTATATATATATATATATATATATATATTATCTACTGGCGGTCGCCAGTAGATAGTTATAGTTAGGACCTATTTTCCATAGGAAATCCGCGACATTCTATTTGAAATAACTCTTGCGTCGGTTGACAAATCTTCGCGAAATTTTCAAACTTTATGGCCCGCTCCGGTCCGCTCCTACCCTGAAAGATTCGGGGTGATTCGTCAAGCGGGGGCCGAGAAAAAAGGGGGGTCCCAAAACGTGTTTTCCCCATTCATTTTCCCATAGGAAACTTTAGCCACGGCTACAGCCCGAACTGCTGAACGGAATTACACCAAATTTGGCAAAGAGGTAGTTCTTGGTTCAGAAAGAACCCTTTTTGTTAAATGGTGTAAATCCGTTCAGTAGTTCCTGTGAAAATCAAAAGGAAAATCACATATATATCTATGGCCGCGTCGGATTCGCGCACCCTCCCGATCACGAGCTGCATGCTAATTGGCTGTCAACACTCCAAATCAGGAAGTGTTGGCAGCCATTTTGTCCCTTGGTACAACCGAGGGACAGAAACAAGTGCGCAAAGCGCAAAAAGGGGGCAGGGTAGAAACACCCTGACCCCCTAGGTCTGCTCAGGGGGTCCCACAAGGGCACCCTGGGCAGAAAAAAGCATTTCGATGCAAATTTGCCCCCGGGTGGCCCAAGTCCCGGGGGCATGCGGGGGGTGGGTTTATTGTTTATGGGGGGGCCTCTAAGGCCCCCAAGCCCGGGGACCGCCACCCCCCGGGGCTTTTTAAAAAAAATGATGGCGGGAGGGCTGTGCGCCCTCCCGCTGCCCCAAGGACCGCCACCCCCCGGGGCTGTTTTTTTTTAATTTAAAAAACCTGTGTGGGGGGGCTCCAGCCCCCCACACGCCCCGGGGACCGCCACCTCCCGGGGCTTTGAACAAGTTGGGAGGGGGCCGCGTGGCCCCCTCCTGGAGCCAGTGATGGCCCTGGGGACCACCACCCCCAGGGCCGGCTCCTGCAGTGTCCCGGGTGCCTACCCCGGGACACTGTAGTTTGCTATGACAGGACGGGAGCATCGCGGCTCCCGTCCTGTCATAGCAAACTTGGTTTGCATTTTGAAAGAGAGAGCAGGAAACCTGCTCTCTCTTTCAAAATGCAAACCAAATTGCTTTTCCACACGGGGAGCAGCATGTTAGCTGCTCCCCATGTGGAAAAGCAGTGCCGGCTCGCGCAGGAGGCGGGGAGCCGGCTGGGACTGTGGGGGGATTAGGGACCCCCCCACAGTCTCCAACGAGAGGCCAGGCCCCGGGGGATGGGGTCCCCGGGGCCATAAGTGGCCCGGGAGGGGGGCCACGCAGCCCCCCTCCCCAAAAAATAATAATAATAAAAAAATAATAAAAAGAGTGGCCATGCCCCGGGGGATGGGGTCCCCGGGGCCGGAATCGGCCACGGGAGGGAGGCCACGCGGCCCCCTTCCCGTTTAAAAAAAAAATAAATGAAAAAAAGGGGTAAGGCCCTGGGGGATGGGGTCCCCAGGGCCCAAAAAAGGAAAAGGAAGGGGGCCACACAGCCCCCTTCGAGAAAAAAACAACAAAAAACGATCGTGCCGCAGGCCCCGCCCCTTCCTTTCCCACTCTGCAAATGCGCCCCTGGCGCGTTTGCAGAGGGGGAACAAATTCCCCTTGAATACTGGGGGTCCTTGGGGCCAACTAGCCCACCAGGAACCTCCAGTATGCGCCAGGGGCTGCGTTGCAGAGAGGTGTACAGAGGCCACGCCCCTTTTACACCTCTCTGCAACGCAGCTCTGTGGTGCTTACTGGAGGTACCTGGTGGTATAGTTGGACCCCAGGGACCCTCAGGATTCAAGGGGACTTAATCCCCCAACTTAAAACGCGCCAGGGGGCGCGTTTGCACAGTGGTGAAGGGAGGGGGCGGGGCTTCAGGTGACATGTGTGCAAACAGGCCCCGTGGCGCATTTTAAGACGGGGAATGAAATCCCCTTCAATCCTGAGGGTCCCTGGGGGCCAACTAGCCCACCAGGTACGTCCAGAACGCGCCACTGAGCTGCGTTGCAGAGAGGTGCAAAACGGGGCGTGGCCTCTGAACACCTCTCTGCACCGCAGCTCCCTGGCGCATACTGGAGGTACAGGGTGGGCTAGTTGGACCCCAGGGACCCTCATGATTCAAGGGGACTTAATCCCCCAACTTAAAACGCGCCATGGGGCGCGTTTGCACAGATGTCACCTCAGGCCCCGCCCCCTCCCTTCACCATTGTGCAAATATTCCTCTAAAATCAGCCGAACTACGAATTCCGATTTACTCACCTGTTATCAGGAGAGAACCCAGTGCTGCATCTTTTAGCCCAGCACTGACCCTGAAAAGTAATTCTAACCGTACTTACCAGTAACTTGTATTTCCTTCCATTGGAATCCATTGTCTGGTTTTCAGCAGAAAAGTTTCAAAGTGTCGATTTTCACAAACTACAAATATTCCTTAAAAATCGCCTGTATGACTTAAACGCATTCTTTCAACTGTTTACAGGAGATGCACCAGTGCTGGATACAGGATCCACCACTGAGTAGAAAAAGTAACGATAACACTACTTACCTGCTAAGTGAATTTCCTCCCATAGGATAACATTGGTGATTCTATGTGAAAAAGTTTCTAAGTGTCAACTTTTAAAATACAATAATATTCCTTAAAAATCACTACTGTAACCAAAACGCTTTTACTCAACTGTTTACAGGAGATGTCCCAGGACTGAATCTAGGATCCAGTCCTGTGGTTAGAAAAGTAATCCATGAAGTAACTAATTGCATTTAACTAGAAATTCACATTGAGCTCAATGTTGCATTGTGTTTGAAATTGTGTTGCCCATTGCAACAACTGTAACTACTGTACTTAAAAGTCTATTGCCTATTTGCAAAGTATTTAAACTAAAGTAATTCATTCTGAGAAAGTATATTTTGTAATGTAATGTATAATGTAATTACAATGTAATTTAAAAAATAAAATATGTAAAAATAAATAGTTTAAAAAAATGTAGTAAATCAGTATCAAAAAAATAAATATAACAATTAATACATTTAAAAATTGTCATTTACAAAACCTTTGAAATTCACTGAAAAAACCATAGGTTTTAGGGGCGTTATAGTTAGAAATTAGCATTTAAAAAACCTTTGAAATTCACTGAAAAAACCATAGGTTTCAGGCACGTTATAGTTAGAAATTAGCATTTAAAAAACCTTTGAAATTCACTGAAAAAACCGTAGGTTTTAGGAACAGTTATAGTTAGTTGGACATTTCACTCGTACAAAACCATAGAAATTCCCCCGTTATAGTTAGTTCAGCTAACTATAACTCGCGCCCCGCAATGCACTGCTGATGACGTCACATATTACATCACTCATGACATGGTCAGTGACATCACTGATGACATCACTGATGACATTTCAAATGACATCACTGATGACATCATCCAGTGACTGTGTTTCTGTAAAGTTTAAATATTTTTAATATATAGGGAAAGGTGTATTGAAGAATGAGTGGGTGTATAAGTGTGTGGATGAAGGATTTAGTAGGTGCGTGACTGACTCTATAAGTGAGTGATTAAACGTATCTTACTGAATGCAAGGGTTAGTGACTAAACTGGGTGAATGTCTGTAACCGTCTGTCTGTTGCTGTGTAAGTGGCTGCATGGGTTTGTGAATAGCTACATGAGTGTCTATATGAGTTATTGATTGGTTGTCTGAGTATCTGTATGGGTGCCTGAGTGTTTGTGTGGGTGGGGTGTGTGCGACTCTGTGCATAGATGTGTGAGTGGGTGATTCACTGGGTGGATGGTTTCAAGAGTGCATCTGTGATAGGCTGTATGGGTGGGTAAGTGTGTGTAGGAGTGTGTTAGTGAGTGAATGTATGTCCCAGTGGTACATGTGTGAGTAACTACATATGTGAAAGGCAGTATATATGTGTGTTGGAGTATATAAATAGCTATAAGCTTAGAGTGTGTGATTGTGAGAGTGACTGTATGGATGAGTGTGTGCTTGTATCAGTGATTGTATAAGAGCGTAAGAATGTGCTAGTATTTGTATGAGTAAGTGAGCTGGTGTGTGTATAACTGTATAGGTGAGTAAATGGCAGTGTGATTAATTATTTGCATGACTGACTAGGTGTATGAGTACCTCTATGGATGAGTGGCGGTGTTTGAGTGTCTATATAGGAGTATGAGTGCATATGATAGTCCTGTACTGAGTGACCGTACGTATGAGTGACTGTACGGGTGAGTGAGTGGATGTGTGTGTGTAGACCTAAGAATCAGTGAGTGGGTATGTAGTTATTGGTGTTGGAGTGTCTATGGTTTTGCGAATGGCAGTGTGTAATTTAGAGTGGGTGTATCAAAGGTTATATTAGGGCGTGAGGAGGTGCATCAGATTATCACGTGGATGATGTCATCAGTGATGTCATCAGTGATGTCATTTGAGACGTCATCAGTGATGTCATCCGTGATGTCACTGACCATGTCATGAATGATGTAATATGTGACGTCATCAGCACTGCATTGCGGGGGCGTGAGTTATAGTTAGCTCAACTAACTATAACGGCCAAATTTCTATGGTTTTGTACGAGTGAAATGTCCAACTAACTATGACGTCCCTGAAATCTGTGGTTTTTTCAGTTAATTTCTAAGGTTTTTTAAATGCTAATTTCTAACTATAATGTCCCTGAAACCTATGGTTTTTTCAGTGAATTTCAAAGGTTTTTTAAATGCTAATTTCTAACTATAACGTCCCTGAAACCTATGGTTTTTTCAGTGAATTTCTAAGGTTTTTTAAATGCTAATTTCTAACTATGCCTACAGAGGTAGGACATATGCAGAAAGAGTAAGAAAGGCGCAGAAAGAAGCAAGAGAAATGCAGAAAGAGGCAACAGAAGTCCAGAAAGAGGAAGAAAGGTGCAGAAAGAAGCAAGAGATATGCAGAAAGAACCAACAGAGGTGCAGAAAGAGGCCTTGTTGCAAAGTCATCCTGTGCCACCAACTTTATGCTGACTGGTACTGGTGGTAACTGACTCTGACTCACCAGGCCTGGAGCCGGTGCTATGCTGCAAGACACTTAGAATACAGTGAAAACACTTAAATACACTAGGGTACACTATGGGTTGGGGTACCCCTGTGATTGGCATGACCTCCCCTGTAAGGCCCTAGTACATAATAGGGCAGGGGGATTAAAACTACCTCTAAGTCAGAGGTGCAGAAAGAGGCAAGAGAAGTGCAGAAAGAAGCAACAGAGGTGCCGAAAGAGGCAAGAGAGGTGCAGAAACAGGCAAGAAAGGTGCAGAAAGAGGGAACAGGGGTGCAGAAAGAGGTAAGAGGGATACAGAAATTTGCAAGAGAGGTTCAGAAAGAAGCAAGAGCAGAGCAGAAAGAACTAACAGAGGTGCAAAAAGAGGCAAGAGGGGTGCAGGCAGAGGTAGGAGAGGTGCACAAAGAGGCGGGAGAGGTACAGAAACAGGCAGGGGGTGCAGAAAGAAGGAAGAGAAGTACAGAAAGAAGCAACAGAGGTGCTGAAAGAGGATCGAAGGGTGCAGAAAGAGACAAGAGAAGTGCAGAAAGAAGCAATAGAGGTACAGAAAGAGGCAAGAGAGGTGCAGAAACAGGCAGGAAAGGTGCAGAAAGAGGGAAAAGGGGTGCAAAAAGAGGCAAGAGGGGTGCAGAAAGAGGCAAGAGGGATGCAGAAAGAAGCAAGTGAGGTGCAGAAAGAGGCAACAGAGGTGCAGAAAGACGCAAGAGAGGTGCAGAAACAAGCAAGAGAAGTGCAGAAAGAGACAAAAGAATTGCTTAAAGAAGCAACAGAGGTGTAGAAAGAAGCAAGTGAAGTGCAGAAAGAGGCAAGTGAGGTGCAGCAAGATGCAAGAGCAGTGCAGAATGAACCAGCAGAGGCGCAAAAAGAGGCAAGAGGGGTGCAGAAAGCAGTAGGAGAGGTGCACAAAGAGGCAAGAGAAATACAGAAAGAGGCAGGAGGGGTGCAGAAAGAAGGAAGAGAAGTGCAGAAAGAGGAAAGAGAATTGCTGAAAGAAGCAACAGAGGTGTGGAAAGAAGCAAGAAAAGTGCAGAAAGAGGCAAGTGAGGTACAGAAAGAAGTAAGAGCAGTGCAGAAAGAACCAACAGAGGTGCAGAAAGAGGCCTTGTTGCAAAGTCATCCTGTGCCCCCAACTTTTTGCTGACTGGTACTGGTGGTAACTGACTCTGACTCACCAGAATACAGTGAAAACACTTACATACATTAGGGTACACTATGGGTTGGGGTACCCCTGTGATTGGCATGATCTCCCCTGTAAGGCCCTAGTACATAATAGGGCAGGGGGATTAAAACTACCTCTAAGTCAGAGGTGCAGAAAGAGGCAAGAGAAGTGCAGAAAGAAGCAACAGAGGTGCCGAAAGAGGCAAGAGAGGAGCAGAAACAGGCAAGAAAGGTGCAGAAAGAGGGAACAGGGGTGCAGAAAGAGGTAAGAGGGATACAGAAATTTGCAAGAGAGGTACAGAAAGAAGCAAGAGCAGAGCAGAAAGAACTAACAAAGGTGCAAAAAGAGGCAAGAGGGGTGCAGACAGAGGTAGGAGAGGTGCACAAAGAGGCGGGAGAGGTACAGAAACAGGCAGGGGGTGCAGAAAGAAGGAAGAGAAGTGCAGAAAGAAGCAACAGAGGTGCTGAAAGAGGATCGAAGGGTGCAGAAAGAGGCAAGAGAAGTGCAGAAAGAAGCAATAGAGGTACAGAAAGAGGCAAGAGAGGTGCAGAAACAGGTAGGAAAGGTGCAGTAAGAGGGAAAAGGGGTGCAAAAAGAGGCAAGAGGGGTGCAGAAAGAGACAAGAGGGATGCAGAAAGAAGCAAGTAAGGTGCAGAAAGAGGCAACAGAGGTGCAGAAAGACGCAAGAGAGGAGCAGAAACAAGCAAGAGAAGTGCAGAAAGAGACAAGAGAATTGCTGAAAGAAGCAACAGAGGTGTAGAAAGAAGCAAGTGAGGTGCAGCAAGATGCAAGAGCAGTGCAGAATGAACCAGCAGAGGTGCAAAAAGAGGCAAGAGGGGTGCAGAAAGCAGTAGGAGAGGTGCACAAAGAGGCAAGAGAGATACAGAAAGAGGCAGGAGGGGTGCAGAAAGAAGGAAGAGAAGTGCAGAAAGAGGAAAGAGAATTGCTGAAAGAAGCAACAGAGGTGTGGAAAGAAGCAAGAAAAGTGCAGAAAGAGGCAAGTGAGGTACAGAAAGAAGCAAGAGCAGTGCAGAAAGAACCAACAGAGGTGCAAAAAGAGGCAAGAGGGGTGCAGAAAAAGGTAGGAGAGGTACACAAAGAGGCAAGAGAGGTACATAAAGAGGCAGGAGGGGTGCAGAAAGAAGGAAGAGAAGTGCAGAAAGAAGCAACAGAGGTGCTGAAAGAGGCACGAAGGGTGCAGAAATAGCAAGAGAAGTGCAGAAAGAAGCAACAGAGGTACAGAAAGAGACAAGAGAGGTGCAGAAACATGCAGGAAATGTACAGAAAGAGGGAACGGGGTGCAGAAAGAGGCAAGAGAGGTGCAGTAAGAGAAAAGAGGGTGCAGAAAGAGGCAAGAGGGTGCAGAAAGAAACAAGTGAGGTGCAGAAAGAGGCAACAGAGGTGCAGAAAGACGCAAGAGAGGTGCAGAAACAAGCAAGAGAAGTACAGGAAGAGGCTAGAGAATTGCCTAAAGAAGCAACAGAGATGTGGAAAAAAGCAGGAGAAGTGCAGAAAGAGGCAAGTGAGGTGCAGAAACAGGCAAGAGAGGTGCAGAAAATGGCAAGAGAACAGCAGAAAGAGGTAAGAGGGATGCAAAAAAGGGAAGAAGGGTGCAAAAAGAAGCAAGAGAGGTGCAGAAAGAAGCAAGAGAAGTGCAGAAAGAAGCAAGAGAGGTGCAGAAAGACGAAAAAGACAAGTGTAGAAAGAGACAACAGCGGTGCAGAAAGAGACAACAGGGGTGCAGAAAGAAGCAAGAGAGGTGCAGAAAGAGGCAATAGAAGTGCAGAAAGAAGCAACAGAGGTGTAGAAAGAAGCAAGAAAAGTACAGAAAGAGGCAAGTGAGGTGCAGAAAGAAGCAAGAGTAGTGCAGAAAGAAGCAAGAGTAGTGCAGAAAGAACCAACAGAGGTGCAAAAAGAGGCAAGAGGGTTGCAGAAAAAGGTAGGAGAGGTTCACAAAGAGATAAGAGAGGTACAGAAAGAGGCAGGAGGGGTGCAGAAAGAAGGAAGAGAAGTGCAGAAAGAAGCAACAGAGGTGCAGAAAGAGGCGAGAAGGGTGCAGAAAGAGCAAGAGAAGTGCAGAAAGAAGCAACAGAGGTACAGAAACAGGCAAGAGAGGTGCAGAAACAGGCAGGAAATATACAGAAAGAGAGAACAGGGGTACAGAAAGAGGCAAGAGAGGTGCAGAAAGAGGCAAGAGGGGTACAGAAAGAAACAAGTGAGGTGCAGAAAGAGGCAACAGAGGTGCAGAAAGACACAAGAGAGGTGCATAAACAAGCAAGAGAAGTGCAGGAAGAGGCAAGAGAATTGCTGAAAGAAGCAACAGAGATGTGGAAAGAAGCAGGAGAAGTGCAGAAAGAGGCAAGTGAGGTGCAGAAAGAGGCAAGAGAGGTGCAGACAATGGCAAGAGAACAGCAGAAAGAAGGAAGAGGGGTGCAGAAAGAAGCAAGAGAGGTGCAGAAAGAAGCAAGAGAAGTGCAGAAAGAAGCAAGAGAGGTGCAGAAAGACAAAAGACAAGTGCTGAAAGAGACAACAGCGGTGCAGAAAGAGACAACAGGGTTGCAGAAAGAAGCAAGAGAGGTGCAGAAAAAGGCAAGATGGGTGCAGAAAGAGAAGAGAGAAGTGCAGAATGAAACAAAAGAGGTGCTCAAAGAGGCAAGAGGGGTACAGAAAGAGGCAAGAGCAGTGCAGAAAGAACCAAGAGATGTGCAGATTGAGGCAAGAGAGGTGCAGAAAGAGGCAAGAGATGTGCAGAAAAAGGGAAGAAGGGTGCAGAAAGAAGCAAGAGAAGTGCAGAAAGAGGCAAATGAGGTCCAGAAGGAGGGAAGAGAACTGCAGAAAGAGGCAAGAGAGTTGCAGAAACAGGCAAAAGGGGTGCAAAAAGAGGGAACAGGTGTGCAGACAGTGGCAAGAGAGGTGCAGAAAGAGGGAAGAGGGGTACATAAAGAGGCAAGAGGGATGCACAAATTTGCAACAGAGGTGCAAAAAGAAGCATGAGCAGTGCAGAAAGAAACAACAGAGGTGCAGAAAGAGGAAAGAGGGGTACAGAAAGAGGCAAGAGAACTGCAGAAAAAGGCAAGAGAGGTGCAGAAAGAGGCAGGAGAGGTGCACAAAGAGGCAAAAGGGATACAGAAAGAGGCAAGAGGTGTGCAGAAAGAAGCAAGAGAAGTGCAGAAAGAAGCAACAGAGGGGCTTAGAGAGGCAAGAGGGGTGCAGAAAGAGGCAAGAGAATTGCTGAAAGAAGCAACAGGGGTGTATAAAGAAGCAAGAGAAGTGCAGAAAGAGGCAAGTGAGGTGCAGAAAGAAAGAAGAGCAGTGCAGAAAGAACCAACAGAGGTGCAAAAAGAGGCAAGTTTGGTGCAGAAAAAGGTAGGAGAGGTGCACAAAGAGGCAAGATAGGTACAGAAAGAGGCAGGAGGGGTGCAGAAAGAAGCAACAGAGGTGCTCAAAGAGGCACAACAGGTGCAGAAAGAAGCAAGAGCAGTGCAGACAGAAGCAACAGAGGTACAGAAAGAGGCAAGAGTGGTGCAGAAAGAGGGAAGAGAGGTGTAGAAAGAGACAAGAGATTTGCACAAAGAGGGAAGAGGGGTGCAGAACGAAGCAAGTGAGGTGCAGAAAGAGGCAAGAGAGGTGCAGAGAGGTGCAAGAGAGGTACAGAAACAGGCAAGAGAAGTGCAGAAAGAGGCAAGAGAATTGCTGAAAGAGGCAACAGAAGTGTAGAAAGAAGCAAGAGAATTGCAGAAAGAGGCAAGTAAGATGCAGAAAGAGGCTAGAGAGGTGCAGAAAGAGGGAAGACGAGTGCAGAAAGAGACAACAGGGGTGCAGAAAGAAGAAAGACAGGTGCAGAAATAAGCATGGGAAGTGCAGAATGAAGCAACAAGGGAGCAGAAAGAGGCAAGAGCAGTGCAGAAAGAACCAACAGAGGTGCAAAAAGAGGCAAGAGGGGTGCAGAAAAAGGTAGGAGATGTGCACAAAGAGGCAAGAGAGGTACAGAGAGAGGCAGGAGGGGTGCAGAAAGAAGGAAGAGAAGTGCAGAAAGAAGCAACAGAGGTGCTGAAAGAGGATCGAAGGGTGCAGAAAGAGGCAAGAGAAGTGCAGAAAGAAGCAATAGAGGTAAAGAAAGAGGCAAGAGAGGTGCAGAATCAGGCAGGAAATGTGCAGAAAGAGGGAAAAGGGGTGCAAAAAAAGGCAAGAGGGGGCAGAAAGAGGCAAGTGAGGTGCAGAAAGAGGCAACAGAGGTGCAGAAAGACGCAAGAGAGGTGCAGAAAGAGACAAGAGAATTGCTGAAAGAAGCAACAGAGGTGTAGAAAGAAGCAAGTGAAGTGCAGAAAGAGGCAAGTGAGGTGCAGTAAGATGCAAGAGCAGTGCAGAATGAACCAGCAGAGGCGCAAAAAGAGGCAAGAGGGGTGCAGAAAGCAGTAGGAGAGGTGCACAAAGAGGCAAGAGAGATACAGAAAGAGGCAGGAGGGGTGCAGAAAGAAGGAAGAGAAGTGCAGAAAGAGGAAAGAGAATTGCTGAAAGAAGCAACAGAGGTGTGGAAAGAAGCAAGAAAAGTGCAGAAAGAGGACAGTGAGGTACAGAAAGAAGCAAGAGCAGTGCAGAAAGAACCAACAGAGGTGCAAAAAGAGGCAAGAGGGGTGCAGAAAAAGGTAGGAGAGGTACACAAAGAGGCAAGAGAAGTACATAAAGAGGCAGGAGGGGTGCAGAAAGAAGGAAGAGAAGTGCTGAAAGAGGCACGACGGGTGCAGAAATAGCAAGAGAAGTGCAGAAAGAAGCAACAGAGGTACAGAAAGAGACAAGAGAGGTGCAGAAACATGCAGGACATGTACAGAAAGAGGGAACGGGGTGCAGAAAGAGGCAAGAGAGGTGCAGTAAGAGAAAAGAGGGTACAGAAAGAGGCAAGAGGGGTGCAGAAAGAAACAAGTGAGGTGCAGAAAGAGGCAACAGAGGTGCAGAAAGACGCAAGAGAGGTGCAGAAACAAGCAAGAGAAGTGCAGGAAGAGGCTAGAGAATTGCCTAAAGAAGCAACAGAGATGTGGAAAAAAGCAGAAGTGCAGAAAGAGGCAAGTGAGGTGCAGAAACAGGCAAGAGAGGTGCAGAAAATGGCAAGAGAAGAGCAGAAAGAGGTAAGTGGGATGCAAAAAAGGGAAGAAGGGTGCAAAAGGAAGCAAGAGAGGTGCAGAAAGAAGCAAGAGAAGTGCAGAAAGAAGCAACAGAGGTGTAGAAAGAAGCAAGAAAAGTACAGAAAGATGCAAGTGAGGTGCAGAAAGAAGCAAGAGCAGTGCAGAAAGAACCAACAGAGGTGCAAAAAGAGGCAAGAGGGTTGCAGAAAAAGGTAGGAGAGGTTCACAAAGAGGTAAGAGAGGTACAGAAAGAGGCAGGAGGGGTGCAGAAAGAAGGAAGAGAAGTGCAGAAAGAAGCAACAGAGGTGCTGAAAGAGGCGAGAAGGGTGCAGAAAGAGCAAGAGAAGTGCAGAAAGAAGCAACAGAGGTACAGAAACAGGCAAGAAAGGTGCAGAAACAGGCAGGAAATATACGGAAAGAGAGAACAGGGGTACAGAAAGAGGCAAGAGAGGTGCAGAAATAGAAAAGAGGGGTGCAGAAAGAGGCAAGAGGGGTACAGAAAGAAACAAGTGAGGTGCAGAAAGAGGCAACAGAGGTGCAGAAAGACACAAGAGAGGTGCATAAACAAGCAAGAGAAGTGCAGGAAAAGGCAAGAGAATTGCTGAAAGAAGCAACAGAGATGTGGAAAGAAGCAGGAGAAGTGCAGAAAGAGGCAAGTGAGGTGCAGAAAGAGGCAAGAGAGGTGCAGACAATGGCAAGAGAACAGCAGAAAGAGGTAAGAGGGGTGCAGAAAGAAGCAAGAGAGGTGCAGAAAGAAGCAAGAGAAGTGCAGAAAGAAGCAAGAGAGGTGCAGAAAGACAAAAGACAAGTGCCGAAAGAGACAACAGCGGTGCAGAAAGAGACAACAGGGTTGCAGAAAGAAGCAAGAGAGGTGCAGAAAAAGGCAAGATGGGTGCAGAAAGAGAAGAGAGAAGTGCAGAATGAAACAAAAGAGGTGCTCAAAGAGGCAAGAGGGGTATAGAAAGAGGCAAGAGCAGTGCAGAAAGAACCAAGAGATGTGCAGATTGAGGCAAGAGAGGTGCAGAAAGAGGCAAGAGATGTGCAGAAAAAGGGAAGAAGGGTGCAGAAAGAAGCAAGAGAAGTGCAGAAAGAGGCAAATGAGGTCAAGGAGGGAAGAGAACTGCAGAAAGAGGCAAGAGAGTTGCAGAAACAGGCAAAAGGGGTGCAAAAAGAGGGAACAGGTGTGCAGACAGTGGCAAGAGAGGTGCAGAAAGAAGGAAGAGGGGTACAGAAAGAGGCAAGAGGGATGCACAAATTTGCAACAGAGGTGCAAAAAGAAGCATGAGCAGTGCAGAAAGAAACAACAGAGGTGCAGAAAGAGGAAAGAGGGGTACAGAAAGAGGCAAGAAAAGTGCAGAAAGAAGCAAAAGAGGTGCAGAAAGAGGCAAGAGAACTGCAGAAAAAGGCGAGAGGTGCAGAAAGAGGCAGGAGAGGTGCACAAAGAGGCAAAAGGGATACAGAAAGAGGTAAGAGGGGTGCAGAAAGAAGCAAGAGAAGTGCAGAGAGAAGCAACAGAGGGGCTTAGAGAGGCAAGAGGGGTGTAGAAAGAGGCAAGAGAATTGCTGAAAGAAGTAACAGGGGTGTATAAAGAAGCAAGAGAAGTACAGAAAGAGGCAAGTGAGGTGCAGAAAGAAGCAAGAGCAGTGCAGAAAGAACCAACAGAGGTGCAAAAAGAGGCAAGTGTGGTGCAGAAAAAGGTAGGAGAGGTGCACAAAGAGGCAAGAGAGGTACAGAAAGAGGCAAGAGAGTTGCACAAAGAGGGAAGAGGGGTGCAGAAAGAAGCAAGTGAGGTGCAGAAAGAGGCAAGAGAGGTGCAAGAGAGGTACAGAAACAGGCAAGAGAAGTGCAGAAAGAGGCAAGAGAATTGCTGAAAGAGGCAACAGAGGTGTAGAAAGAAGCAAGAGAAGTGCAGAAAGAGGCAAGTAAGATGCAGCAAGAGGCAAGAGAGGTGCAGGAAGAGGGAAGACGAGTGCAGAAAGAGACAACAGGGGTGCAGAAAGAAGCAAGACAGGTGCAGAAATAAGCATGGGAAGTGCAGAATGAAGCAACAGGGGAGCAGAAAGAGGCAAGAGCAGTGCAGAAAGAACCAACAGAGGTGCAAAAAGAGGCAAGAGGGGTGCAGAAAAAGGTAGGAGATGTGCACAAAGAGGCAAGAGAGGTACAGAAAGAGGCAGGAGGGGTGCAGAAAGAAGGAAGAGAAGTGCAGAAAGAAGCAACAGAGGTGCTGAAAGAGGATCAAAGGGTGCAGAAAGAGGCAAGAGGAGGTCAGAAAGAAGCAATAGAGGTACAGAAAGAGGCAAGAGAGGTGCAGAATCAGGCAGGAAAGGTGCAGAAAGAGGGAAAAGGGGTGCAAAAAGAGGCAAGAGGGGTGCAGAAAGAGGCAAGAGGGATGCAGAAAGAGGCAAGAGGGATGCAGAAAGAAGCAACAGAGGTGCAGAAAGACGCAAGAGAGGTGCAGAAACAAGCAAGAGAAGTGCAGAAAGAGACAAGAGAATTGCTGAAAGAAGCAACAAAGGTGTAGAAAGAAGCAAGTGAAGTGCAGAAAGAGGCAAGTGAGGTGCAGCAAGATGCAAGAGCAGTGCAGAATGAACCAGCAGAGGTGCAAAAGAGGCAAGAGGGGTGCAGAAAGAAGTAGGAGAGGTGCACAAAGAGGCAAGAGAGATACAGAAAGAGGCAGGAGGGGTGCAGAAAGAAGGAAGAGAAGTGCAGAAAGAGGAAAGAGAATTGCTGAAAGAAGCAACAGAGGTGTGGAAAGAAGCAAGAAAAGTGAAGAAAGAGGCAAGTGAGGTACAGAAAGAAGCAAGAGCAGTGCAGAAAGAACCAACAGAGGTGCAAAAAGAGGCAAGAGGGGTGCAGAAAAAGGTAGGAGAGGTACACAAAGAGGCAAGAGAGGTACATAAAGAGGCAGGAGGGGTGTAGAAAGAAGGAAGAGAAGTGCAGAAAGAAGCAACCAAGGTGCTAAAAGAGGCAAGAGGGATGCAGAAAAAGGTAGGAGAGGTACACAAAGAGGCAAGAGAGGTACATAAAGAGGCACGAAGGGTGCAGAAAGAGCAAGAGAAGTGCAGAAAGAAGCAACAGAGGTACAGAAACAGGCAAGAGAGGTGCAGAAACAGGCAGGAAATATACAGAAAGAGAGAACAGGGGTACAGAAAGAAACAAGTGAGGTGCAGAAAGAGGCAACAGAGGTGCAGAAAGACGCAAGAGAGGTGCATAAACAAGCAAGAGAAGTGCAGGAAGAGGCAAGAGAATTGCTGAAAGAAGCAACAGAGATGTGGAAAGAAGCAGGAGAAGTGCAGAAAGAGGCAAGTGAGGTGCAGAGAGGTGCAAGAGAGGTACAGAAACAGGCAAGAGAAGTGCAGAAAGAGGCAAGAGAATTGCTGAAAGAGGCAACAGAGGTGTAGAAAGAAGCAAGAGAAGTGCAGAAAGAGGCAAGTAAGATGCAGCAAGAGGCAAGAGAGGTGCAGGAAGAGGGAAGACGAGTGCAGAAAGAGACAACAGGGGTGCAGAAAGAAGCAAGACAGGTGCAGAAATAAGCATGGGAAGTGCAGAATGAAGGAACAGGGGAGCAGAAAGAGGCAAGAGCAGTGCAGAAAGAACCAACAGAGGTGCAAAAAGAGGCAAGAGGGGTGCAGAAAAAGGTAGGAGATGTGCACAAAGAGGCAAGAGAGGTACAGAAAGAGGCAGGAGGGGTGCAGAAAGAAGGAAGAGAAGTGCAGAAAGAAGCAACAGAGGTGCTGAAAGAGGATCAAAGGGTGCAGAAAGAGGCAAGAGAAGTGCAGAAAGAAGCAATAGAGGTACAGAAAGAGGCAAGAGAGGTGCAGAATCAGGCAGGAAAGGTGCAGAAAGAGGGAAAAGGGGTGCAAAAAGAGGCAAGAGGGGTGCAGAAAGAGGCAAGAGGGATGCAGAAAGAAGCAACAGAGGTGCAGAAAGACGCAAGAGAGGTGCAGAAACAAGCAAGAGAAGTGCAGAAAGAGACAAGAGAATTGCTGAAAGAAGCAACAAAGGTGTAGAAAGAAGCAAGTGAAGTGCAGAAAGAGGCAAGTGAGGTGCAGCAAGATGCAAGAGCAGTGCAGAATGAACCAGCAGAGGTGCAAAAAGAGGCAAGAGGGGTGCAGAAAGCAGTAGGAGAGGTGCACAAAGAGGCAAGAGAGATACAGAAAGAGGCAGGAGGGGTGCAGAAAGAAGGAAGAGAAGTGCAGAAAGAGGAAAGAGAATTGCTGAAAGAAGCAACAGAGGTGTGGAAAGAAGCAAGAAAAGTGAAGAAAGAGGCAAGTGAGGTACAGAAAGAAGCAAGAGCAGTGCAGAAAGAACCAACAGAGGTGCAAAAAGAGGCAAGAGGGGTGCAGAAAAAGGTAGGAGAGGTACACAAAGAGGCAAGAGAGGTACATAAAGAGGCAGGAGGGGTGCAGAAAGAAGGAAGAGAAGTGCAGAAAGAAGCAACCAAGGTGCTAAAAGAGGCAAGAGGGATGCAGAAAAAGGTAGGAGAGGTACACAAAGAGGCAAGAGAGGTACATAAAGAGGCACGAAGGGTGCAGAAAGAGCAAGAGAAGTGCAGTAAGAAGCAACAGAGGTACAGAAACAGGCAAGAGAGGTGCAGAAACAGGCAGGAAATATACAGAAAGAGAGAACAGGGGTACAGAAAGAAACAAGTGAGGTGCAGAAAGAGGCAACAGAGGTGCAGAAAGACGCAAGAGAGGTGCATAAACAAGCAAGAGAAGTGCAGGAAGAGGCAAGAGAATTGCTGAAAGAAGCAACAGAGATGTGGAAAGAAGCAGGAAAAGTGCAGAAAGAGGCAAGTGAGGTGCAGAAAGAGGCAAGAGAGGTGCAGACAATGGCAAGAGCACAGCAGAAAGAGGTAAGGGTGCAGAAAGAAGCAAGAGAGGTGCAGAAAGAAGCAAGAGAAGTGTAGAAAGAAGCAAGAGAGGTGCAGAAAAACAAAATACAAGTGCCGAAAGAGACAACAGCGGTGCAGAAAGAGACAACAGGGTTGCAGAAAGAAGCAAGAGAGGTGCAGAAAAAGGCAAGATGGGTGGAGAAAGAGGCAAGAGAGGTGCAGAAAGAGGCAGGAGAGGTGCACAAAGAGGCAAGAGGGGTACAGAAAGAGGCAAGAGCAGTGCAGAAAGAACCAAGAGATGTGCAGATTGAGGCAAGAGAGGTGCAGAAAGAGGCAAGAGATGTGCAGAAAAAGGGAAGAAGGGTGCAGAAAGAAGCAAGAGAAGTGCAGAAAGAGGCAAATGAGGTCCAGAAGGAGGGAAGAGAACTGCAGAAAGAGGCAAGAGAGTTGCAGAAACAGGCAAAAGGGGTGCAAAAGAGGAACAGGTGTGCAGACAGTGGCAAGAGAGGTGCAGAAAGAGGGAAGAGGGATACAGAAAGAAGCAAGAGGGATGCACAAATTTGTAACAGGTGCAAAAAGAAGCATGAGCAGAGCAGAAAGAAACAACAGAGGTGCAGAAAGAGGAACGAGGGGTACAGAAAGAGGCAAGAAAAGTGCAGAAAGAAGCAAAAGAGGTGCAGAAAGAGGCAAGAGAACTGCAGAAAAAGGCAAGAGAGGTGCAGAAGGAGGCAGGAGAGGTGCACAAAGAGGCAAAAGGGATACAGAAAGAGGCAAGAGGGGTGCAGAAAGAAGCAAGAGAAGTGCAGAAAGAAGCAACAGAGGGGCTTAGAGAGGCAAGAGGGGTGCAGAAAGAGGCAAGAGAATTGCTGAAAGAAGCAACAGAGGTGTATAAAGAAGCAAGAGAAGTGCAGAAAGAGGCAAGTGAGGTGCAGAAAGAAGCAAGAGCAGTGCAGAAAGAACCAACAGAGGTGCAAAAAGAGGCAAGAGGGGTGCAGAAAAAGGTAGGAGAGGTACACAAAGAGGCAAGAGAGGTACATAAAGAGGCACGAAGGGTGCAGAAAGAGCAAGAGAAGTGCAGAAAGAAGCAACAGAGGTACAGAAACAGGCAAGAGAGGTGCAGAAACAGGCAGGAAATATACAGAAAGAGAGAACAGGGGTACAGAAAGAAACAAGTGAGGTGCAGAAAGAGGCAACAGAGGTGCAGAAAGACGCAAGAGAGGTACAGAAAGAGGCAGGAGGGGTGCAGAAAGAAGCAACAGAGGTGCTGAAAGAGGCACAACAGGTGCAGAAAGAAGCAAGAGCAGTGCAGACAGAAGCAACAGAGGTACAGAAAGAGGCAAGAGTGGTGCAGAAAGAGGGAAGAGAGGTGTAGAAAGAGGCAAGAGAGTTGCACAAAGAGGGAAGAGGGGTGCAGAAAGAAGCAAGTGAGGTGCAGAAAGAGGCAAGAGAGGTGCAGAGAGGTGCAAGAGAGGTACAGAAACAGGCAAGAGAAGTGCAGAAAGAGGCAAGAGAATTGCTGAAAGAGGCAACAGAGGTGTAGAAAGAAGCAAGCGAAATGCAGAAAGAGGCAAGTAAGATGCATAAAGAGGCAAGAGTGGTGCAGAAAGAGGGAAGACGAGTGCAGAAAGAGACAACAGGGGTGCAGAAAGTAGCAAGACAGGTGCAGAAATAAGCATGGGAAGTACAGAATGAAGCAACAGGGGAGCAGAAAGAGGCAAGAGCAGTGCAGAAAGAACCAACAGAGGTGCAAAAAGAGGCAAGAGGGGTGCAGAAAAAGGTAGGAGATGTGCACAAAGAGGCAAGAGAGGTACAGAGAGAGGCAGGAGGGGTGCAGAAAGAAGGAAGAGAAGTGCAGAAAGAAGCAACAGAGGTGCTGAAAGAGGATCGAAGGGTGCAGAAAGAGGCAAGAGAAGTGCAGAAAGAAGCAATAGAGGTACAGAAAGAGGCAAGAGAGGTGCAGAAACAGGTAGGAAAGGTGCAGAAAGAGGGAAAAGGGGTGCAAAAAGAGGCAAGAGGGGTGCAGAAAGAGGAAAGAGAATTGCTTAAAGAAGCAACAGAGGTGTGGAAAGAAGCAAGAAAAGTGCAGAAAGAGGACAGTGAGGTACAGAAAGAAGCAAGAGCAGTGCAGAAAGAACCAACAGAGGTGCAAAAAGAGGCAAGAGGGGTGCAGAAAAAGGTAGGAGAGGTACACAAAGAGGCAAGAGAGGTACATAAAGAGGCAGGAGGGGTGCAGAAATAGCAAGAGAAGTGCAGAAAGAAGCAACAGAGGTACAGAAAGAGACAAGAGAGGTGCAGAAACATGCAGGAAATGTACAGAAAGAGGGAACGGGGTGCAGAAAGAGGCAAGAGAGGTGCAGTAAGAGACAAGAGGGTGCAGAAAGAGGCAAGAGGGGTGCAGAAAGAAAAAGTGAGGTGCAGAAAGAGGCAACAGAGGTGCAGAAACATGCAAGAGAAGTGCAGGAAGAGGCTAGAGAATTGCCTAAAGAAGCAACAGAGATGTGGAAAAAAGCAGGAGAAGTGCAGAAAGAGGCAAGTGAGGTGCAGAAACAGGCAAGAGAGGTGCAGAAAATGGCAAGAGAACAGCAGAAAGAGGTAAGAGGGATGCAAAAAAGGGAAGAAGGGTGCAAAAAGAAGCAAGAGAAGTGCAGAAAGAAGCAAGAGAGGTGCAGAAAGACGAAAGACAAGTGTAGAAAGAGACAACAGCGGTGCAGAAAGAGACAACAGGAGTGCAGAAAGAAGCAAGAGAGGTGCAGAAAGAGGCAATAGAAGTGCAGAAAGAAGCAACAGAGGTGTAGAAAGAAGCAATAAAAGTACAGAAAGAGGCAAGTGAGGGGCAGAAAGAAGCAAGAGCAGTGCAGAAAGAACCAACAGAGGTGCAAAAAGAGGCAAGAGGGTTCCACAAAGAGGTAAGAGAGGTACAGAAAGAGGCAGGAGGGGTGCAGAAAGAAGGAAGAGAAGTGCAGAAAGAATCAACCAAGGTGCTAAAAGAGGCGAGAAGGGTGCAGAAAGAGCAAGATAAGTGCAGAAAGAAGCAACAGAGGTACAGAAACAGGCAAGAGAGGTGCAGAAACAGGCAGGAAATATACAGAAAGAGAGAACAGGGGTACAGAAAGAGGCAAGAGAGGTGCAGAAATAGAAAAGAGGGGCACAGAAAGAGGCAAGAGGGGTACAGAAAGAAACAAGTGAGGTGCAGAAAGAGGCAACAGAGGTGCAGAAAGACGCAAGAGAGGTGCATAAACAAGCAAGAGAAGTGCAGGAAGAGGCAAGAGAATTGCTGAAAGAAGCAACAGAGATGTGGAAAGAAGCAGGAGAAGTGCAGAAAGAGGCAAGTGAGGTGCAGAAAGAGGCAAGAGAGGTGCAGACAATGGCAAGAGAACAGCAGAAAGAATTAAGAGGGGTGCAGAAAGAAGCAAGAGAGGTGCATAAAGAAGCAAGAGAAGTGCAGAAAGAAGCAATAGAGGTGCAGAAAGACAAAAGACAAGTGCCGAAAGAGACAACAGCGGTGCAGAAAGAGACAACAGGGTTGCAGAAAGAAGCAAGAGAGGTGCAGAAAAAGGCAAGATGGGTGCAGAAAGAGAAGAGAGAAGTGCAGAATGAAAGGTGGAGAGGTGTGGTGCAGCGGCCAGGGCAGCTGACTTCAGAGCACAGGGGTCACGGTTCGATCCCTGGCTCCGGCGGCAGCTCAGCTCAGCACCATGTGACTCTGGGCAATAGATCACTTAATTTCCACAACGGCCCCCAGCGCCGTGAGACCCGTAAGGGTGAGTAGTTCGCGCTTTACAAATACGGATTTAGATTTTTTAGATTTTTTTAGAAACAAAAGAGGTGCTCAAAGAGGCATGAGGGGTACAGAAAGAGGCAAGAGCAGTGCAGAAAGAACCAAGAGATGTGCAGATTGAGGCAAGAGAGGTGCAGAAAGAGGCAAGAGATGTGCAGAAAAAGGGAAGAAGGGTGCAGAAAGAAGCAAGAGAAGTGCAGAAAGAGGCAAATGAGGTCTAGAAGGAGGGAAGAGAACTGCAGAAAGAGGCAAGAGAGTTGCAGAAACAGGCAAAAGGGGTGCAAAAAGAGGGAACAGGTGTGCAGACAGTGGCAAGAGAGGTGCAGAAAGAGGGAAGAGGGGTACAGAAAGAGGCAAGAGGGATGCACAAATTTGTAACAGAGGTATAAAAAGAAGCATGAGCAGTGCAGAAAGAAACAACAGAGGTGCAGAAAGAGGAAAGGGGTACAGAAAGAGGCAAGAAAAGTACAGAAAGAAGCAAAAGAGGTGCAGAAAGAGGCAAGAGAACTGCAGAAAAAGGCAAGAGGTGCAGAAAGAGGCAGGAGAGGTGCACAAAGAGGCAAAAGGGATACAGAAAGAGGCAAGAGGGGTGCAGAAGAAGCAAGAGAAGTGCAGAAAGAAGCAACAGAGGGGCTTAGAGAGGCAAGAGGGGTGCAGAAAGAGGCAAGAGAATTGCTGAAAGAAGCAACAGAGGTGTATAAAGAAGCAAGAGAAGTGCAAAAAGAGGCAAGTGAGGTGCAGAAAGAAGCAAGAGCAGTGCAGAAAGAACCAACAGAGGTGCAAAAAGAGGCAAGAGGGGTGCAGAAAAAGGTAGGAGAGGTGCACAAAGAGGCAAGAGAGGTACAGAAAGAGGCAGGAGGGGTGCAGAAAGAAGGAAGAGAAGTGCAGAAAGAAGCAACAGAGGTGTTGAAAGAGGCACAACAGGTGCAGAAAGAAGCAAGAGCAGTGCAGACAGAAGCTACAAAGGTACAGAAAGAGGCAAGAGTGGTGCAGAAAGAGGGAAGAGAGGTGTAGAAAGAGGCAAGAGAGTTGCACAAAGAGGGAAGAGGGGTGCAGAAAGAAGCAAGTGAGGTGCAGAAAGAGGCAAGAGAGGTGCAGAGAGGTGCAAGAGAGGTACAGAAACAGGCAAGAGAAGTGCAGAAAGAGGCAAGAGAATTGCTGAAAGAGGCAAGAGAGGTGTGGAAAGAAGCAAGAGAAGTGCAGAAAGAGGCAAGTAAGATGCAGAAAGAGGCAAGAGAGGTGCAGAAAGAGGGAAGTCGAGTGCAGAAAGAGACAACAGGGGTGCAGAAAGAAGCAAGACAGGTGCAGAAAGAAGCATGGGAAGGGCAGAATGAAGCAACAGGGGAGCAGAAAGAGGCAAGAGCAGTGCAGAAAGAACCAACAGAGGTGCAAAAAGAGGCAAGAGGGGTGCAGAAAAAGGTAGGAGAGGTGCACAAAGAGGCAAGAGAGGTACAGAGAGAGGCAGGAGGGGTGCAGAAAGAAGGAAGAGAAGTGCAGAAAGAAGCAACAGAGGTGCTGAAAGAGGCACAAAGGGTGCAGAAAGAGCAAGAGAAGTGCAGTAAGAAGCAACAGAAGTACAGAAAGAGACAAGAGAGGTACAGAAACAGGCAGGAAATGTACAGAAAGAGGTAACAGGGGTGCAGAAAGAGGCAAGAGAGGTGCAGAAAGAGGGAAGAGGGGTACAGAAAGAGGCAAGAGGGATGCACAAATTTGCAACAGAGGTGCAAAAAGAAGCATGAGCAGTGCAGAAAGAACCAACAGAGGTGCAGAAAGAAGAAAGAGGGGTACAGAAAGAGGCAAGAAAAGTGCATAAAGAAGCAAAAGAGGTGCAGAAAGAGGCAAAAGAACTGCAGCAAAAGGCAAGAGAGGTGCAGAAAGAGGCAGGAGAGGTGCACAAAGAGGCAAAAGGGGTACAGAAAGAGGCAAGAGGGGTGCAGAAAGAAGCAAGAGAAGTGCAGAAAGAAGCAACAGAGGGGCTTAGAGAGGCAAGAGGGGTGCAGACAGAGGCAAGAGAATTGCTGAAAGAAGCAACAGAGGTGTAGAAAGAAGCAAGTGAGGTGCAGAAAGAGGCAAGTGAGGGGCAGAAAGAAGCAAGAGCAGTGCAGAAAGAACCAAGAGAGGTGCAAAAAGAGGCAAGAGGGGTGCAGAAAGAGGCAAGAGCAGTGCAGAAAGAACCAAGAAATGTGCAGATTGAGGCAAGAGAGGTGCAGAAAGAGGCAATAGATGTGCAGAAAAAGGGAAGAAGGGTGCAGAAAGAAGCAAGAGAAGTGCAGACAGTGGCAAGAGAGGTGCAGAAAGAGGGAAGAGGGGTACAGAAAGAGGCAAGAGGGATGCACAAATTTGCAACAGAGGTGCAGAAAGAAGCAAGAGAGGTGCAGAAAGATGAAAGACAAGTGTAGAAAGAGACAACAGAGGTGCAGAAAGAGACAACAGGGGTGCAGAAAGAAGCAAGTGAGGTGCAGAAAGAGGCAATAGAAGTGCAGAAAGAAGCAACAGAGGTGTAGAAAGAAGCAAGAAAAGTACAGAAAGAGGCAAGTGAGGTGCAGAAAGAAGCAAGAGCAGTGCAGAAAGAACCAACAGAGGTGCAAAAAGAGGCAAGAGAGTTGCAGAAAAAGGTAGGAGAGGTTCACAAAGAGGCTCAAGATTTACAGAAAGAGGCAGGAGGGGTGCAGAAAGAAGGAAGAGAAGTGCAGAAAGAAGCAACAGAAGTGCAGAAAGAAGCAACAGAGGTGCTGAAAGAGGCACAAAGGGTGCAGAAAGAGCAAGAGAAGTGCAGTAAGAAGCAACAGAAGTACAGAAAGAGACAAGAGAGGTACAGAAACAGGCAGGAAATGTACAGAAAGAGGTAACAGGGGTGCAGAAAGAGGCAAGAGAGGTGCAGAAAGAGGGAAGAGGGTACAGAAAGAGGCAAGAGGGATGCACAAATTTGCAACAGAGGTGCAAAAAGAAGCATGAGCAGTGCAGAAAGAACCAACAGAGGTGCAGAAAGAAGAAAGAGGGGTACAGAAAGAGGCAAGAAAAGTGCATAAAGAAGCAAAAGAGGTGCAGAAAGAGGCAAAAGAACTGCAGCAAAAGGCAAGAGAGGTGCAGAAAGAGGCAGGAGAGGTGCACAAAGAGGCAAAAGGGGTACAGAAAGAGGCAAGAGGGGTGCAGAAAGAAGCAAGAGAAGTGCAGAAAGAAGCAACAGAAGTGCAGAAAGAAGCAACAGAGGTGCTGAAAGAGGCGAGAAGGGTGCAGAGAGAGCAAGAGAAGTGCAGAAAGAAGCAACAGAGGTACAGAAACAGGCAAGAGAGGTGCAGAAACAGGCAGGAAATATATAGAAAGAGAGAACGGGTACAGAAAGAGGCAAGAGAGGTGCAGAAATAGAAAAGAGGGCGCAGAAAGAGGCAAGAGGGGTACAGAAAGAAACAAGTGAGGTGCAGAAAGAGGCAACAGAGGTGCAGAAAGACGAAAGAGAGGTGCATAAACAAGCAAGAGAAGTGCAGGAAGAGGCAAGAGAATTGCTGAAAGAAGCAACAGAGATGTGGAAAGAAGCAGGAGAAGTGCAGAAAGAGGCAAGTGAGGTGCAGAAAGAGGCAAGAGAGGTGCAGACAATGGCAAGAGAACAGCAGAAAGAGGTAAGAGGGGTGCAGAAAGAAGCAAGAGTGGTGCAGAAAGAAGCAAGAGAAGTGCAGAAAGAAGCAAGAGAGGTGCAGAAAGACAAAAGACAAGTGCCGAAAGAGACAACAGTGGTGCAGAAAGACAACAGGGTTGCAGAAAGAAGCAAGAGAGGTGCAGAAAAAGGCAAGATGGGTGCAGAAAGAGAAGAGAGATGTGCAGAATGAAACAAAAGAGGTGCTCAAAGAGGCAAGAGGGGTACAGAAAGAGGCAAGAGCAGTGCAGAAAGAACCAAGAGATGTGCAGATTGAGGCAAGAGAGGTGCAGAAAGACGCAAGAGAGGTGCATAAACAAGCAAGAGAAGTGCAGGAAGAGGCAAGAGAATTGCTGAAAGAAGCAACAGAGATGTGGAAAGAAGCAGGAGAAGTGCAGAAAGAGGCAAGTGAGGTGCAGAAAGAGGCAAGAGAGGTGCAGACAATGGCAAGAGAACAGCAGAAAGAGGTAAGAGGGGTGCAGAAAGAAGCAAGAGAGGTGCATAAAGAAGCAAGAGAAGTGCAGAAAGAAGCAATAGAGGTGCAGAAAGACAAAAGACAAGTGCCGAAAGAGACAACAGCGGTGCAGAAAGAGACAACAGGGTTGCAGAAAGAAGCAAGAGAGGTGCAGAAAAAGGCAAGATGGGTGCAGAAAGAGAAGAGAGAAGTGCAGAATGAAAGGTGGAGAGGTGTGGTGCAGCGGCCAGGGCAGCTGACTTCAGAGCACAGGGGTCACGGTTCGATCCCTGGCTCCGGCGGCAGCTCAGCTCAGCACCATGTGACTCTGGGCAATAGATCACTTAATTTCCACAACGGCCCCCAGCGCCGTGAGACCCGTAAGGGTGAGTAGTTCGCGCTTTACAAATACGGATTTAGATTTTTTAGATTTTTTTAGAAACAAAAGAGGTGCTCAAAGAGGCATGAGGGGTACAGAAAGAGGCAAGAGCAGTGCAGAAAGAACCAAGAGATGTGCAGATTAAGGCAAGAGAGGTGCAGAAAGAGGCAAGAGATGTGCAGAAGAAGGGTGCAGAAAGAAGCAAGAGAAGTGCAGAAAGAGGCAAATGAGGTCTAGAAGGAGGGACGAGAACTGCAGAAAGAGGCAAGAGAGTTGCAGAAACAGGCAAAAGGGGTGCAAAAAGAGGGAACAGGTGTGCAGACAGTGGCAAGAGAGGTGCAGAAAGAGGGAAGAGGGGTACAGAAAGAGGCAAGAGGGATGCACAAATTTGTAACAGAGGTGTAAAAAGAAGCATGAGCAGTGCAGAAAGAAACAACAGAGGTGCAGAAAGAGGAAAGGGGTACAGAAAGAGGCAAGAAAAGTACAGAAAGAAGCAAAAGAGGTGCAGAAAGAGGCAAGAGAACTGCAGAAAAAGGCAAGAGAGGTGCAGAAAGAGGCAGGAGAGGTGCACAAAGAGGCAAAAGGGATACAGAAAGAGGCAAGAGGGGTGCAGAAGAAGCAAGAGAAGTGCAGAAAGAAGCAACAGAGGGGCTTAGAGAGGCAAGAGGGGTGCAGAAAGAGGCAAGAGAATTGCTGAAAGAAGCAACAGAGGTGTATAAAGAAGCAAGAGAAGTGCAAAAAGAGACAAGTGAGGTGCAGAAAGAAGCAAGAGCAGTGCAGAAAGAACCAACAGAGGTGCAAAAAGAGGCAAGTGTGGTGCAGAAAAAGGTAGGAGAGGTGCACAAAGAGGCAAGAGAGGTACAGAAAGAGGCAGGAGGGGTGCAGAAAGAAGGAAGAGAAGTGCAGAAAGAAGCAACAGAGGTGTTGAAAGAGGCACAACAGGTGCAGAAAGAAGCAAGAGCAGTGCAGACAGAAGCTACAGAGGTACAGAAAGAGGCAAGAGTGGTGCAGAAAGAGGGAAGAGAGGTGTAGAAAGAGGCAAGAGAGTTGCACAAAGAGGGAAGAGGGGTGCAGAAAGAAGCAAGTGAGGTGCAGAAAGAGGCAAGAGAGGTGCAGAGAGGTGCAAGAGAGGTACAGAAACAGGCAAGAGAAGTGCAGAAAGAGGCAAGAGAATTGCTGAAAGAGGCAAGAGAGGTGTGGAAAGAAGCAAGAGAAGTGCAGAAAGAGGCAAGTAAGCTGCAGAAAGAGGCAAGAGAGGTGCAGAAAGAGGGAAGTCGAGTGCAGAAAGAGACAACGGGTGCAGAAAGAAGCAAGACAGGTGCAGAAAGAAGCATGGGAAGGGCAGAATGAAGCAACAGGGGAGCAGAAAGAGGCAAGAGCAGTGCAGAAAGAACCAACAGAGGTGCAAAAAGAGGCAAGAGGGGTGCAGAAAAAGGTAGGAGAGGTGCACAAAGAGGCAAGAGAGGTACAGAGAGAGGCAGGAGGGGTGCAGAAAGAAGGAAGAGAAGTGCAGAAAGAAGCAACAGAGGTGCTGAAAGAGGCACAAAGGGTGCAGAAAGAGCAAGAGAAGTGCAGTAAGAAGCAACAGAAGTACAGAAAGAGACAAGAGAGGTACAGAAACAGGCAGGAAATGTACAGAAAGAGGTAACAGGGGTGCAGAAAGAGGCAAGAGAGGTGCAGAAAGAGGCAGGAGGGGTGCAGAAAGAAGAAACAGAGGTGCTCAAAGAGGCACAACAGGTGCAGAAAGAAGCAAGAGCAGTGCAGACAGAAGCAACAGAGGTACAGAAAGAGGCAAGAGTGGTGCAGAAAGAGGGAAGAGAGGTGTAGAAAGAGACAAGAGATTTGCACAAAGAGGGAAGAGGGGTGCAGAACGAAGCAAGTGAGGTGCAGAAAGAGGCAAGAGAGGTGCAGAGAGGTGCAAGAGAGGTACAGAAACAGGCAAGAGAAGTGCAGAAAGAGGCAAGAGAATTGCTGAAAGAGGCAACAGAGGTGTAGAAAGAAGCAAGAGAATTGCAGAAAGAGGCAAGTAAGATGCAGAAAGAGGCAAGAGAGGTGCAGAAAGAGGGAAGACGAGTGCAGAAAGAGACAACAGAGGTGCAGAAAGAAGAAAGACAGGTGCAGAAATAAGCATGGGAAGTGCAGAATGAAGCAACAGGGGAGCAGAAAGAGGCAAGAGCAGTGCAGAAAGAACCAACAGAGGTGCAAAAAGAGGCAAGAGGGGTGCAGAAAAAGGTAGGAGATGTGCACAAAGAGGCAAGAGAGGTACAGAGAGAGGCAGGAGGGGTGCAGAAAGAAGGAAGAGAAGTGCAGAAAGAAGCAACAGAGGTGCTGAAAGAGGATCGAAGGGTGCAGAAAGAGGCAAGAGAAGTGCAGAAAGAAGCAATAGAGGTAAAGAAAGAGGCAAGAGAGGTGCAGAATCAGGCAGGAAATGTGCAGAAAGAGGGAAAAGGGGTGCAAAAAAAGGCAAGAGGGGTGCAGAAAGAGGCAAGTGAGGTGCAGAAAGAGGCAACAGAGGTGCAGAAAGACGCAAGAGAGGTGCAGAAAGAGACAAGAGAATTGCTGAAAGAAGCAACAGAGGTGTAGAAAGAAGCAAGTGAAGTGCAGAAAGAGGCAAGTGAGGTGCAGTAAGATGCAAGAGCAGTGCAGAATGAACCAGCAGAGGCGCAAAAAGAGGCAAGAGGGGTGCAGAAAGCAGTAGGAGAGGTGCACAAAGAGGCAAGAGAGATACAGAAAGAGGCAGGAGGGGTGCAGAAAGAAGGAAGAGAAGTGCAGAAAGAGGAAAGAGAATTGCTGAAAGAAGCAACAGAGGTGTGGAAAGAAGCAAGAAAAGTGCAGAAAGAGGACAGTGAGGTACAGAAAGAAGCAAGAGCAGTGCAGAAAGAACCAACAGAGGTGCAAAAAGAGGCAAGAGGGTGCAGAAAAAGGTAGGAGAGGTACACAAAGAGGCAAGAGAAGTACATAAAGAGGCAGGAGGGGTGCAGAAAGAAGGAAGAGAAGTGCTGAAAGAGGCACGACGGGTGCAGAAATAGCAAGAGAAGTGCAGAAAGAAGCAACAGAGGTACAGAAAGAGACAAGAGAGGTGCAGAAACATGCAGGACATGTACAGAAAGAGGGAACGGGGTGCAGAAAGAGGCAAGAGAGGTGCAGTAAGAGAAAAGAGGGTGCAGAAAGAGGCAAGAGGGGTGCAGAAAGAAACAAGTGAGGTGCAGAAAGAGGCAACAGAGGTGCAGAAAGACGCAAGAGAGGTGCAGAAACAAGAAAGAGAAGTGCAGGAAGAGGCTAGAGAATTGCCTAAAGAAGCAACAGAGATGTGGAAAAAAGCAGAAGTGCAGAAAGAGGCAAGTGAGGTGCAGAAACAGGCAAGAGAGGTGCAGAAAATGGCAAGAGAACAGCAGAAAGAGGTAAGTGGGATGCAAAAAAGGGAAGAAGGGTGCAAAAGGAAGCAAGAGAGGTGCAGAAAGAAGCAAGAGAAGTGCAGAAAGAAGCAACAGAGGTGTAGAAAGAAGCAAGAAAAGTACAGAAAGATGAAAGTGAGGTGCAGATAGAAGCAAGAGCAGTGCAGAAAGAACCAACAGAGGTGCAAAAAGAGGCAAGAGGGTTGCAGAAAAAGGTAGGAGAGGTTCACAAAGAGGTAAGAGAGGTACAGAAAGAGGCAGGAGGGGTGCAGAAAGAAGGAAGAGAAGTGCAGAAAGAAGCAACAGAGGTGCTGAAAGAGGCGAGAAGGGTGCAGAAAGAGCAAGAGAAGTGCAGAAAGAAGCAACAGAGGTACAGAAACAGGCAAGAGAGGTGCAGAAACAGGCAGGAAATATACAGAAAGAGAGAACAGGGGTACAGAAAGAGGCAAGAGAGGTGCAGAAATAGAAAAGAGGGGTGCAGAAAGAGGCAAGAGGGGTACAGAAAGAAACAAGTGAGGTGCAGAAAGAGGCAACAGAGGTGCAGAAAGACACAAGAGAGGTGCATAAACAAGCAAGAGAAGTGCAGGAAAAGGCAAGAGAATTGCTGAAAGAAGCAACAGAGATGTGGAAAGAAGCAGGAGAAGTGCAGAAAGAGGCAAGTGAGGTTCAGAAAGAGGCAAGAGAGGTGCAGACAATGGCAAGAGAACAGCAGAAAGAGGTAAGAGGGGTGCAGAAAGAAGCAAGAGAGGTGCAGAAAGAAGCAAGAGAAGTGCAGAAAGAAGCAAGAGAGGTGCAGAAAGACAAAAGACAAGTGCCGAAAGAGACAACAGCGGTGCAGAAAGAGACAACAGGGTTGCAGAAAGAAGCAAGAGAGGTGCAGAAAAAGGCAAGATGGGTGCAGAAAGAGAAGAGAGAAGTGCAGAATGAAACAAAAGAGGTGCTCAAAGAGACAAGAGGGGTATAGAAAGAGGCAAGAGCAGTGCAGAAAGAACCAAGAGATGTGCAGATTGAGGCAAGAGAGGTGCAGAAAGAGGCAAGAGATGTGCAGAAAAAGGGAAGAAGGGTGCAGAAAGAAGCAAGAGAAGTGCAGAAAGAGGCAAATGAGGTCAAGGAGGGAAGAGAACTGCAGAAAGAGGCAAGAGAGTTGCAGAAACAGGCAAAGGGTGCAAAAGAGGGAACAGGTGTGCAGACAGTGGCAAGAGAGGTGCAGAAAGAAGGAAGAGGGGTACAGAAAGAGGCAAGAGGGATGCACAAATTTGCAACAGAGGTGCAAAAAGAAGCATGAGCAGTGCAGAAAGAAACAACAGAGGTGCAGAAAGAGGAAAGAGGGGTACAGAAAGAGGCAAGAAAAGTGCAGAAAGAAGCAAAAGAGGTGCAGAAAGAGGCAAGAGAACTGCAGAAAAAGGCGAGAGGTGCAGACAGAGGCAGGAGAGGTGCACAAAGAGGCAAAAGGGATACAGAAAGAGGTAAGAGGGGTGCAGAAAGAAGCAAGAGAAGTGCAGAGAGAAGCAACAGAGGGGCTTAGAGAGGCAAGAGGGGTGTAGAAAGAGGCAAGAGAATTGCTGAAAGAAGCAACAGGGGTGTATAAAGAAGCAAGAGAAGTACAGAAAGAGGCAAGTGAGGTGCAGAAAGAAGCAAGAGCAGTGCAGAAAGAACCAACAGAGGTGCAAAAAGAGGCAAGAGAGGTACAGAAAGAGGCAAGATAGTTGCACAAAGAGGGAAGAGGGGTGCAGAAAGAAGCAAGTGAGGTGCAGAAAGAGGCAAGAGAGGTGCAGAGAGGTGCAAGAGAGGTACAGAAACAGGCAAGAGAAGTGCAGAAAGAGGCAAGAGAATTGCTGAAAGAGACAACAGGGGTGCAGAAAGAAGCAAGACAGGTGCAGAAATAAGCATGGGAAGTGCAGAATGAAGCAACAGGGGAGCAGAAAGAGGCAAGAGCAGTGCAGAAAGAACCAACAGAGGTGCAAAAAGAGGCAAGAGGGGTGCAGAAAAAGGTAGGAGATGTGCACAAAGAGGCAAGAGAGGTACAGAAAGAGGCAGGAGGGGTGCAGAAAGAAGGAAGAGAAGTGCAGAAAGAAGCAACAGAGGTGCTGAAAGAGGATCAAAGGGTGCAGAAAGAGGCAAGAGAAGTGCAGAAAGAAGCAATAGAGGTACAGAAAGAGGCAAGAGAGGTGCAGAATCAGGCAGGAAAGGTGCAGAAAGAGGGGAAAGGGGTGCAAAAAGAGGCAAGAGGGGTGCAGAAAGAGGCAAGAGGGATGCAGAAAGAAGCAACAGAGGTGCAGAAAGACGCAAGAGAGGTGCAGAAACAAGCAAGAGAAGTGCAGAAAGAGACAAGAGAATTGCTGAAAGAAGCAACAAAGGTGTAGAAAGAAGCAAGTGAAGTGCAGAAAGAGGCAAGTGAGGTGCAGCAAGATGCAAGAGCAGTGCAGAATGAACCAGCAGAGGTGCAAAAGAGGCAAGAGGGGTGCAGAAAGCAGAAGGAGAGGTGCACAAAGAAGCAAGAGAGATACAGAAAGAGGCAGGAGGGGTGCAGAAAGAAGGAAGAGAAGTGCAGAAAGAGGAAAGAGAATTGCTCAAAGAAGCAACAGAGGTGTGGAAAGAAGCAAGAAAAGTGAAGAAAGAGGCAAGTGAGGTACAGAAAAAAGCAAGAGCAGTGCAGAAAGAACCAACAGAGGTGCAAAAAGAGGCAAGAGGGGTGCAGAAAAAGGTAGGAGAGGTACACAAAGAGGCAAGAGAGGTACATAAAGAGGCAGGAGGGGTGCAGAAAGAAGGAAGAGAAGTGCAGAAAGAAGCAACCAAGGTGCTAAAAGAGGCAAGAGGGATGCAGAAAAAGGTAGGAGAGGTACACAAAGAGGCAAGAGAGGTACATAAAGAGGCACGAAGGGTGCAGAAAGAGCAAGAGAAGTGCAGAAAGAAGCAGCAGAGGTACAGAAACAGGCAAGAGAGGTGCAGAAACAGGCAGGAAATATACAGAAAGAGAGAACAGGGTACAGAAAGAAACAAGTGAGGTGCAGAAAGAGGCAACAGAGGTGCAGAAAGACGCAAGAGAGGTGCATAAACAAGCAAGAGAAGTGCAGGAAGAGGCAAGAGAATTGCTGAAAGAAGCAACAGAGATGTGGAAAGAAGCAGGAGAAGTCCAGAAAGAGGCAAGTGAGGTGCAGAGAGGTGCAAGAGAGGTACAGAAACAGGCAAGAGAAGTGCAGAAAGAGGCAAGAGAATTGCTGAAAGAGGCAACAGAGGTGTAGAAAGAAGCAAGAGAAGTGCAGAAAGAGGCAAGTAAGATGCAGCAAGAGGCAAGAGAGGTGCAGGAAGAGGGAAGACGAGTGCAGAAAGAGACAACAGGGGTGCAGAAAGAAGCAAGACAGGTGCAGAAATAAGCATGGGAAGTGCAGAATGAAGCAACAGGGGAGCAGAAAGAGGCAAGAGCAGTGCAGAAAGAACCAACAGAGGTGCAAAAAGAGGCAAGAGGGTGCAGAAAAAGGTAGGAGATGTGCACAAAGAGGCAAGAGAGGTACAGAAAGAGGCAGGAGGGGTGCAGAAAGAAGGAAGAGAAGTGCAGAAAGAAGCAACAGAGGTGCTGAAAGAGGATCGAAGGGTGCAGAAAGAGGCAAGAGAAGTGCAGAAAGAAGCAATAGAGGTACAGAAAGAGGCAAGAGAGGTGCAGAATCAGGCAGGAAAGGTGCAGAAAGAGGGAAAAGGGGTGCAAAAAGAGGCAAGAGGGGTGCAGAAAGAGGCAAGAGGGATGCAGAAAGAAGCAACAGAGGTGCAGAAAGACGCAAAGAGAGGTGCAGAAACAAGCAAGAGAAGTGCAGAAAGAGACAAGAGAATTGCTGAAAGAAGCAACAAAGGTGTAGAAAGAAGCAAGTGAAGTGCAGAAAGAGGCAAGTGAGGTGCAGCAAGATGCAAGAGCAGTGCAGAATGAACCAGCAGAGGTGCAAAAAGAGGCAAGAGGGGTGCAGAAAGCAGTAGGAGAGGTGCACAAAGAGGCAAGAGAGATACAGAAAGAGGCAGGAGGGGTGCAGAAAGAAGGAAGAGAAGTGCAGAAAGAGGAAAGAGAATTGCTGAAAGAAGCAACAGAGGTGTGGAAAGAAGCAAGAAAAGTGAAGAAAGAGGCAAGTGAGGTACAGAAAGAAGCAAGAGCAGTGCAGAAAGAACCAACAGAGGTGCAAAAAGAGGCAAGAGGGGTGCAGAAAAAGGTAGGAGAGGTACACAAAGAGGCAAGAGAGGTACATAAAGAGGCAGGAGGGGTGCAGAAAGAAGGAAGAGAAGTGCAGAAAGAAGCAACCAAGGTGCTAAAAGAGGCAAGAGGGATGCAGAAAAAGGTAGGAGAGGTACACAAAGAGGCAAGAGAGGTACATAAAGAGGCACGAAGGGTGCAGAAAGAGCAAGAGAAGTGCAGAAAGAAGCAACAGAGGTACAGAAACAGGCAAGAGAGGTGCAGAAACAGGCAGGAAATATACAGAAAGAGAGAACAGGGGTACAGAAAGAAACAAGTGAGGTGCAGAAAGAGGCAACAGAGGTGCAGAAAGACGCAAGAGAGGTGCATAAACAAGCAAGAGAAGTGCAGGAAGAGGCAAGAGAATTGCTGAAAGAAGCAACAGAGATGTGGAAAGAAGCAGGAGAAGTGCAGAAAGAGGCAAGTGAGGTGCAGAAAGAGGCAAGAGAGGTGCAGACAATGGCAAGAGCACAGCAGAAAGAGGTAAGGGTGCAGAAAGAAGCAAGAGAGGTGCAGAAAGAAGCAAGAGAAGTGTAGAAAGAAGCAAGAGAGGTGCAGAAAAACAAAATACAAGTGCCGAAAGAAACAACAGCGGTGCAGAAAGAGACAACAGGGTTGCAGAAAGAAGCAAGAGAGGTGCAGAAAAAGGCAAGATGGGTGGAGAAAGAGGCAAGAGAGGTGCAGAAAGAGGCAGGAGAGGTGCACAAAGAGGCAAGAGGGGTACAGAAAGAGGCAAGAGCAGTGCAGAAAGAACCAAGAGATGTGCAGATTGAGGCAAGAGAGGTGCAGAAAGAGGCAAGAGATGTGCAGAAAAAGGGAAGAAGGGTGCAGAAAGAAGCAAGAGAAGTGCAGAAAGAGGCAAATGAGGTCCAGAAGGAGGGAAGAGAACTGCAGAAAGAGGCAAGAGAGTTGCAGAAACAGGCAAAAGGGGTGCAAAAAGAGGGAACAGGTGTGCAGACAGTGGCAAGAGAGGTGCAGAAAGAGGGAAGAGGGGTACAGAAAGAAGCAAGAGGGATGCACAAATTTGTAACAGGTGCAAAAAGAAGCATGAGCAGTGCAGAAAGAAACAACAGAGGTGCAGAAAGAGGAAAGAGGGGTACAGAAAGAGGCAAGAAAAGTGCAGAAAGAAGCAAAAGAGGTGCAGAAAGAGGCAAGAGAACTGCAGAAAAAGGCAAGAGAGGTGCAGAAGGAGGCAGGAGAGGTGCACAAAGAGGCAAAAGGGATACAGAAAGAGGCAAGAGGGGTGCAGAAAGAAGCAAGAGAAGTGCAGAAAGAAGCAACAGAGGGGCTTAGAGAGGCAAGAGGGGTGCAGAAAGAGGCAAGAGAATTGCTGAAAGAAGCAACAGAGGTGTATAAAGAAGCAAGAGAAGTGCAGAAAAGAGGCAAGTGAGGTGCAGAAAGAAGCAAGAGCAGTGCAGAAAGAACCAACAGAGGTGCAAAAAGAGGCAAGTGTGGTGCAGAAAAAGGTAGGAGAGGTGCACAAAGAGGCAAGAGAGGTACAGAAAGAGGCAGGAGGGGTGCAGAAAGAAGCAACAGAGGTGCTGAAAGAGGCACAACAGGTGCAGAAAGAAGCAAGAGCAGTGCAGACAGAAGCAACAGAGGTACAGAAAGAGGCAAGAGTGGTGCAGAAAGAGGGAAGAGAGGTGTAGAAAGAGGCAAGAGAGTTGCACAAAGAGGGAAGAGGGGTGCAGAAAGAAGCAAGTGAGGTGCAGAAAGAGGCAAGAGAGGTGCAGAGAGGTGCAAGAGAGGTACAGAAACAGGCAAGAGAAGTGCAGAAAGAGGCAAGAGAATTGCTGAAAGAGGCAACAGAGGTGTAGAAAGAAGCAAGCGAAATGCAGAAAGAGGCAAGTAAGATGCATAAAGAGGCAAGAGAGGTGCAGAAAGAGGGAAGACAAGTGCAGAAAGAGACAACAGGGGTGCAGAAAGTAGCAAGACAGGTGCAGAAATAAGCATGGGAAGTACAGAATGAAGCAACAGGGGAGCAGAAAGAGGCAAGAGCAGTGCAGAAAGAACCAACAGAGGTGCAAAAAGAGGCAAGAGGGGTGCAGAAAAAGGTAGGAGATGTGCACAAAGAGGCAAGAGAGGTACAGAGAGAGGCAGGAGGGCTGCAGAAAGAAGGAAGAGAAGTGCAGAAAGAAGCAACAGAGGTGCTGAAAGAGGATCGAAGGGTGCAGAAAGAGGCAAGAGAAGTGCAGAAAGAAGCAATAGAGGTACAGAAAGAGGCAAGAGAGGTGCAGAAACAGGCAGGAAAGGTGCAGAAAGAGGGAAAAGGGGTGCAAAAAGAGGCAAGAGGGTGCAGAAAGAGGCAAGAGGGGTGCAGAAAGAGGCAAGAGGGATGCAGAAAGAAGCAAGTGAGGTGCAGAAAGAGGCAACAGAGGTGCAGAAAGACGCAAGAGAGATGCAGAAACAAGCAAGAGAAGTGCAGAAAGAGAAAAGAGAATTGCTGAAAGAAGCAACAGAGGTGTAGAAAGAAGCAAGTGAAGTGCAGAAAGAGGCAAGTGAGGTGCAGCAAGATGCAAGAGCTGTGCAGAATGAACCAGCAGAGGCGCAAAAAGAGGCAAGAGGGGTGCAGAAAGCAGTAGGAGAGGTGCACAAAGAGGCAAGAGAGATACAGAAAGAGGCAGGAGGGGTGCAGAAAGAAGGAAGAGAAGTGCAGAAAGAGGAAAGAGAATTGCTGAAAGAAGCAACAGAGGTGTGGAAAGAAGCAAGAAAAGTGCAGAAAGAGGACAGTGAGGTACAGAAAGAAGCAAGAGCAGTGCAGAAAGAACCAACAGAGGTGCAAAAAGAGGCAAGAGGGGTGCAGAAAAAGGTAGGAGAGGTACACAAAGAGGCAAGAGAGGTACATAAAGAGGCAGGAGGGGTGCAGAAAGAAGGAAGAGAAGTGCAGAAAGAAGCAACAGAGGTGCTGAAAGAGGCACGAATGGTGCAGAAATAGCAAGAGAAGTGCAGAAAGAAGCAACAGAGGTACAGAAAGAGACAAGAGAGGTGCAGAAACATGCAGGAAATGTACAGAAAGAGGGAACGGGGTGCAGAAAGAGGCAAGAGAGGTGCAGTAAGAGAAAAGAGGGTGCAGAAAGAGGCAAGAGGGGTGCAGAAAGAAAAAAGTGAGGTGCAGAAAGAGGCAACAGAGGGTGCAGAAACAAGCAAGAGAAGTGCAGGAAGAGGCTAGAGAATTGCCTAAAGAAGCAACAGAGATGTGGAAAAAAGCAGGAGAAGTGCAGAAAGAGGCAAGTGAGGTGCAGAAACAGGCAAGAGAGGTGCAGAAAATGGCAAGAGAACAGCAGAAAGAGGTAAGAGGGATGCAAAAAGGGAAGAAGGGTGCAAAAAGAAGCAAGAGAAGTGCAGAAAGAAGCAAGAGAGGTGCAGAAAGACGAAAGACAAGTGTAGAAAGAGACAACAGCGGTGCAGAAAGAGACAACAGGGGTGCAGAAAGAAGCAAGAGAGAGGTGCAGAAAGAGGAAATAGAAGTGCAGAAAGAAGCAACAGAGGTGTAGAAAGAAGCAATAAAAGTACAGAAAGAGGCAAGTGAGGTGCAGAAAGAAGCAAGAGCAGTGCAGAAAGAACCAACAGAGGTGCAAAAAGAGGCAAGAGGGTTCCACAAAGAGGTAAGAGAGGTACAGAAAGAGGCAGGAGGGGTGCAGAAAGAAGGAAGAGAAGTGCAGAAAGAATCAACCAAGGTGCTAAAAGAGGCGAGAAGGGTGCAGAAAGAGCAAGATAAGTGCAGAAAGAAGCAACAGAGGTACAGAAACAGGCAAGAGAGGTGCAGAAAAAGGCAGGAAATATACAGAAAGATAGAACAGAGGTACAGAAAGAGGCAAGAGAGGTGCAGAAATAGAAAAAGAGGGGCACAGAAAGAGGCAAGAGGGTACAGAAAGAAACAAGTGAGGTGCAGAAAGAGGCAACAGAGGTGCAGAAAGACGCAAGAGAGGTGCATAAACAAGCAAGAGAAGTGCAGGAAGAGGCAAGAGAATTGCTGAAAGAAGCAACAGAGATGTGGAAAGAAGCAGGAGAAGTGCAGAAAGAGGCAAGTGAGGTGCAGAAAGAGGCAAGAGAGGTGCAGACAATGGCAAGAGAACAGCAGAAAGAATTAAGAGGGGTGCAGAAAGAAGCAAGAGAGGTGCATAAAGAAGCAAGAGAAGTGCAGAAAGAAGCAATAGAGGTGCAGAAAGACAAAAGACAAGTGCCGAAAGAGACAACAGCGGTGCAGAAAGAGACAACAGGGTTGCAGAAAGAAGCAAGAGAGGTGCAGAAAAAGGCAAGATGGGTGCAGAAAGAGAAGAGAGAAGTGCAGAATGAAAGGTGGAGAGGTGTGGTGCAGCGGCCAGGGCAGCTGACTTCCAGAGCACAGGGGTCACGGTTCGATCCCTGGCTCCGGCGGCAGCTCAGCTCAGCACCATGTGACTCTGGGCAATAGATCACTTAATTTCCACAATGGCCCCCAGCGCCGTGAGACCCGTAAGGGTGAGTAGTTCGCGCTTTACAAATACGGATTTAGATTTTTTAGATTTTTTTAGAAACAAAAGAGGTGCTCAAAGAGGCATGAGGGGTACAGAAAGAGGCAAGAGCAGTGCAGAAAGAACCAAGAGATGTGCAGATTGAGGCAAGAGAGGTGCAGAAAGAGGCAAGAGATGTGCAGAAAAAGGGAAGAAGGGTGCAGAAAGAAGCAAGAGAAGTGCAGAAAGAGGCAAATGAGGTCTAGAAGGAGGGAAGAGAACTGCAGAAAGAGGCAAGAGAGTTGCAGAAACAGGCAAAAGGGTGCAGAGGGAACAGGTGTGCAGACAGTGGCAAGAGAGGTGCAGAAAGAGGGAAGAGGGGTACAGAAAGAGGCAAGAGAGGATGCACAAATTTGTAACAGAGGTATAAAAAGAAGCATGAGCAGTGCAGAAAGAAACAACAGAGGTGCAGAAAGAGGAAAGAGGTACAGAAAGAGGCAAAGAAAAGTACAGAAAGAAGCAAAAGAGGTGCAGAAAGAGGCAAGAGAACTGCAGAAAAAGGCAAGAGGTGCAGAAAGAGGCAGGAGAGGTGCACAAAGAGGCAAAAGGGATACAGAAAGAGGCAAGAGGGGTGCAGAAAGAAGCAAGAGAAGTGCAGAAAGAAGCAACAGAGGGGCTTAGAGAGGCAAGAGAGGTGCAGAAAGAGGCAAGAGAATTGCTGAAAGAAGCAACAGAGGTGTATAAAGAAGCAAGAGAAGTGCAAAAAGAGGCAAGTGAGGTGCAGAAAGAAGCAAGAGCAGTGCAGAAAGAACCAACAGAGGTGCAAAAAGAGGCAAGAGGGTGCAGAAAAAGGTAGGAGAGGTGCACAAAGAGGCAAGAGAGGTACAGAAAGAGGCAGGAGAGGTGCAGAAAGAAGGAAGAGAAGTGCAGAAAGAAGCAACAGAGGTGTTGAAAGAGGCACAACAAGTGCAGAAAGAAGCAAGAGCAGTGCAGACAGAAGCTACAAAGGTACAGAAAGAGGCAAGAGTGGTGCAGAAAGAGGGAAGAGAGGTGTAGAAAGAGGCAAGAGAGTTGCACAAAGAGGGAAGAGGGGTGCAGAAAGAAGCAAGTGAGGTGCAGAAAGAGGCAAGAGAGGTGCAGAGAGGTGCAAGAGAGGTACAGAAACAGGCAAGAGAAGTGCAGAAAGAGGCAAGAGAATTGCTGAAAGAGGCAAGAGAGGTGTGGAAAGAAGCAAGAGAAGTGCAGAAAGAGGCAAGTAAGATGCAGAAAGAGGCAAGAGAGGTGCAGAAAGAGGAAGTCGAGTGCAGAAAGAGACAACAGGGGTGCAGAAAGAAGCAAGACAGGTGCAGAAAGAAGCATGGGAAGGGCAGAATGAAGCAACAGGGAGCAGAAAGAGACAAGAGCAGTGCAGAAAGAACCAACAGAGGTGCAAAAAGAGGCAAGAGGGGTGCAGAAAAAGGTAGGAGAGGTGCACAAAGAGGCAAGAGACTTACAGAGAGAGGCAGGAGGGGTGCAGAAAGAAGGAAGAGAAGTGCAGAAAGAAGCAACAGAGGTGCTGAAAGAGGCACAAAGGGTGCAGAAAGAGCAAGAGAAGTGCAGTAAGAAGCAACAGAAGTACAGAAAGAGACAAGAGAGGTACAGAAACAGGCAGGAAATGTACAGAAAGAGGTAACAGGGGTGCAGAAAGAGGCAAGAGAGAGTGCAGAAAGAGGGAAGAGGGGTACAGAAAGAGGCAAGAGGGATGCACAAATTTGCAACAGAGGTGCAAAAGAAGCATGAGCAGTGCAGAAAGAACCAACAGAGGTGCAGAAAAGAAGAAAGAGGGGTACAGAAAGAGGCAAGAAAAGTGCATAAAGAAGCAAAAGAGGTGCAGAAAGAGGCAAAAGAACTGCAGCAAAAGGCAAGAGAGGTGCAGAAAGAGGCAGGAGAGAGTGCACAAAGAGGCAAAGGGTACAGAAAGAGGCAAGAGGGGTGCAGAAAGAAGCAAGAGAAGTGCAGAAAGAAGCAACAGAGGGGCTTAGAGAGGCAAGAGGAGTGCAGACAGAGGCAAGAGAATTGCTGAAAGAAGCAACAGAGGTGTAGAAAGAAGCAAGTGAGGTGCAGAAAGAGGCAAGTGAGGTGCAGAAAGAAGCAAGAGCAGTGCAGAAAGAACCAAGAGAGGTGCAAAAAGAGGCAAGAGGGGTGCAGAAAGAGGCAAGAGCAGTGCAGAAAGAACCAAGAAATGTGCAGATTGAGGCAAGAGAGGTGCAGAAAGAGTCAAGAGATGTGCAGAAAAAGGGAAGAAGGGTGCAGAAAGAAGCAAGAGAAGTGCAGACAGTGGCAAGAGGTGCAGAAAGAGGGAAGAGGGGTACAGAAAGAGGCAAGAGGGATGCACAAATTTACAACAGAGGTGCAGAAAGAAGCAAGAGAGGTGCAGAAAGACGAAAGACAAGTGTAGAAAGAGACAACAGCGGTGCAGAAAGAGACAACAGGGGTGCAGAAAGAAGCAAGAGAGGTGCAGAAAGAGGCAATGAGAAGTGCAGAAAGAAGCAACAGAGGTGTAGAAAGAAGCAAGAAAAGTACAGAAAGAGGCAAGTGAGGTGCAGAAAGAAGCAAGAGCAGTGCAGAAAGAACCAACAGAGGTGCAAAAAGAGGCAAGAGAGTTGCAGAAAAAGGTAGGAGAGGTTCACAAAGAGGCTCAAGATTTACAGAAAGAGGCAGGAGGGGTGCAGAAAGAAGGAAGAGAAGTGCAGAAAGAAGCAACAGAAGTGCAGAAAGAAGCAACAGAGGTGCTGAAAGAGGCACACAGGGTGCAGAAAGAGCAAGAGAAGTGCAGTAAGAAGCAACAGAAGTACAGAAAGAGACAAGAGAGGTACAGAAACAGGCAGGAAATGTACAGAAAGAGGTAACAGGGGTGCAGAAAGAGGCAAGAGAGGTGCAGAAAGAGGAAGAGGGGTACAGAAAGAGGCAAGAGGGATGCACAAATTTGCAACAGAGGTGCAAAAAGAAGCATGAGCAGTGCAGAAAGAACCAACAGAGGTGCAGAAAGAAGAAAGAGGGTACAGAAAGAGGCAAGAAAAGTGCATAAAGAAGCAAAAGAGGTGCAGAAAGAGGCAAAAGAACTGCAGCAAAAGGCAAGAGAGGTGCAGAAAGAGGCAGGAGAGGTGCACAAAGAGGCAAAAGGGGTACAGAAAGAGGCAAGAGGGGTGCAGAAAGAAGCAAGAGAAGTGCAGAAAGAAGCAACAGAGGGACTTAGAGAGGCAAGAGGGGTGCAGACAGAGGCAAGAGAATTGCTGAAAAAGCAACAGAGGTGTAGAAAGAAGCAAGAGAAGTGCAGAAAGAGGCAAGTGAGGTGCAGAAAGAAGCAAGAGCAGTGCAGAAAGAACCAAGAGAGGTGCAAAAAGAGGCAAGAGGGGTGCAGAAAGAGGCAAGAGCAGTGCAGAAAGAACCAAGAAATGTGCAGATTGAGGCAAGAGAGGTGCAAAAAGAGGCAAGAGATGTGCAGAAAAAGGGAAGAAGGGTGCAGAAAGAAGCAAGAGAGGTGCAGACAGTGGCAAGAGAGGTGCAGAAAAGAGGAAGAGAGGTACAGAAAGAGGCAAGAGGGATGCACAAATTTGCAGCAGAGGTGCAGAAAGAAGCAAGAGAGGTGCAGAAGAGACGAAAGACAAGTGTAGAAAGAGACAACAGCGGTGCAGAAAGAGACAACAGGGGTGCAGAAAGAAGCAAGAGAGGTGCAGAAAGAGGCAATAGAAGTGCAGAAAGAAGCAACAGAGGTGTAGAAAGAAGCAAGAAGAGAGTACAGAAAGAGGCAAGTGAGGTGCAGAAAGAAGCAAGAGCAGTGCAGAAAGAACCAACAGAGGTGCAAAAAGAGGCAAGAGAGTTGCAGAAAAAGGTAGGAGAGATTCACAAAGAGGCACAAGATGTACAGAAAGAGGCAGGAGGGGTGCAGAAAGAAGGAAGAGGAGTGCAGAAAGAAGCAACAGAAGTGCAGAAAGAAGCAACAGAGGTGCTGAAAGAGGCGAGAAGAGGTGCAGAGAGAGCAAGAGAAGTGCAGAAAGAAGCAACAGAGGTACAGAAACAGGCAAGAGAGGTGCAGAAACAGGCAGGAAATATACAGAAAGAGAGAGCGGGTACAGAAAGAGGCAAGAGAGAGTGCAGAAATAGAAAAGAGGGCGCAGAAAGAGGCAAGAGGGTACAGAAAGAAACAAGTGAGGTGCAGAAAGAGGCAACAGAGGTGCAGAAAGACAGAAAGAGAGGTGCATAAACAAGGAAGAGAAGTGCAGGAAGAGGCAAAGAGAATTGCTGAAAGAAGCAACAGAGATGTGGAAAGAAGCAGGAGAAGTGCAGAAAGAGGCAAGTGAGGTGCAGAAAGAGGCAAAGAGAGGTGCAGACAATGGCAAGAGAACAGCAGAAAGAGGTAAGAGGGGTGCATAAAGAAGCAAGAGTGGTGCAGAAAGACAAAAGACAAGTGCCGAAAGAGACAACAGTGGTGCAGAAAGACAACAGGGTTGCAGAAAGAAGCAAGAGAGGTGCAGAAAAAGGCAAGATGGGTGCAGAAAAGAGAAGAGAGAGATGTGCAGAATGAAACAAAAGGAGGTGCTCAAAGAGGCAAGAGGGGTACAGAAAGAGGCAAGAGCAGTGCAGAAAGAACCAAGAGATGTGCAGATTGAGGCAAGAGAGGTGCAGAAAGACGCAAGAGAGGTGCATAAACAAGCAAGAGAAGTGCAGGAAGAGGCAAGAGAATTGCTGAAAGAAGCAACAGAGATGTGGGAAAGAAGCAGGAGAAGTGCAGAAAGAGGCAAGTGAGGTGCAGAAAGAGGCAAGAGAGGTGCAGACAATGGCAAGAGAACAGCAGAAAGAGGTAAGAGAGTGCAGAAAGAAGCAAAAGAGATATGCATAAAGAAGCAAGAGAAGTGCAGAAAGAAGCAATAGAGGTGCAGAAAGACAAAAGACAAGTGCCGAAAGAGACAACAGCGGTGCAGAAAGAGACAACAGGGTTGCAGAAAGAAGCAAGAGAGGTGCAGAGAAAAAGGCAAGATGGGTGCAGAAAGAGAAGAGAGAGGTGCAGAATGAAAGGTGGAGAGGTGTGGTGCAGCGGCCAGGGCAGCTGACTTCAGAGCACAGGGGTCACGGTTCGATCCCTGGCTCCGGCGGCAGCTCAGCTCAGCACCATGTGACTCTGGGCAATAGATCACTTAATTTCCACAACGGCCCCCAGCGCCGTGAGACCCGTAAGGGTGAGTAGTTCACGCTTTACAAATACGGATTTAGATTTTTAGATTTTTAGAAACAAAGAGGTGCTCAAAGAGGCATGAGGGTACAGAAAGAGGCAAGAGCAGTGCAGAAAGAAGCAAGAGATGTGCAGATTGAGGCAAGAGAGGTGCAGAAAGAGGCAAGAGATGTGCAGAAAAAGAGGAAGAAGGGTGCAGAAAGAAGCAAGAGAAGTGCAGAAAGAGGCAAATGAGGTCTAGAAGGAGGGAAGAGAACTGCAGAAAGAGGCAAGAGAGTTGCAGAAACAGGCAAAGAGGTGCAGAAAGAGGGAACAGGTGTGCAGACAGTGGCAAGAGAGGTGCAGAAAGAGGGAAGAGGGTACAGAAAGAGGCAAAGAGGGATGCAGAAATTTGTAACAGAGGTGTAAAAAGAAGCATGAGCAGTGCAGAAAGAAACAACAGAGGTGCAGAAAGAGGAAGAGGGTACAGAAAGAGGCAAGAAAAGTACAGAAAGAAGCAAAGAGGTGCAGAAAGAGGCTAGAGAACTGCAGAAAAAGGCAAGAGAGGTGCAGAAAGAGGCAGGAGAGGTGCACAAAGAGGCAAAGGGATACAGAAAGAGGCAAGAGGGTGCAGAAGAAGCAAGAGAAGTGCAGAAAGAAGCAACAGAGGGGCTTAGAGAGGCAAGAGGGTGCAGAAAGAGGCAAGAGAATTGCTGAAAGAAGCAACAGAGGTGTATAAAGAAGCAAGAGAAGTGCAAAAAGAGGCAAGTGAGGTGCAGAAAGAAGCAAGAGCAGTGCAGAAAGAACCAACAGAGGTGCAAAAGAGGCAAGTGTGGTGCAGAAAAAGGTAGGAGAGGTGCACAAAGAGGCAAGAGAGGTACAGAAAGAGGCAGGAGAGGTGCAGAAAGAAGGAAGAGAAGTGCAGAAAGAAGCAGCAGAGGTGTTGAAAGAGGCACAACAGGTGCAGAAAGAAGCAAAAGCAGTGCAGACAGAAGCTACAGAGGTACAGAAAGAGGCAAGAGTGGTGCAGAAAGAGGAAGAGAGGTGTAGAAAGAGGCAGAGAGTTGCACAAAGAGGGAAGAGAGGTGCAGAAAGAAGCAAGTGAGGTGCAGAAAGAGGCAAGAGAGGTGCAGAGAAGGTGCAAGAGAGGTACAGAAACAGGCAAGAGAGAGTGCAGAAAGAGGCAAGAGAATTGCTGAAAGAGGCAAGAGAGGTGTGGAAAGAAGCAAGAGAAGTGCAGAAAGAGGCAAGTAAGATGCAGAAAGAGGCAAGAGAGGTGCAGAAAAGAGGAAGTCGAGTGCAGAAAGAGACAACAGAGGTGCAGAAAGAAGCAAGACAGGTGCAGAAAGAAGCATGGGAAGAGGCAGAATGAAGCAACAGAGGAGCAGAAAGAGGCAAGAGCAGTGCAGAAAGAACCAACAGAGGTGCAAAAAGAGGCAAGAGGGTGCAGAAAAAGGTAGGAGAGGTGCACAAAGAGGCAAGAGAGGTACAGAGAGAGGCAGGAGGGGTGCAGAAAGAAGGAAGAGAAGTGCAGAAAGAAGCAACAGAGGTGCTGAAAGAAGGCACAAAGGGTGCAGAAAGAGCAAGAGAAGTGCAGTAAGAAGCAACAGAAGTACAGAAAGAGACAAAGAGAGTGCAGAAACAGGCAGGAAATGTACAGAAAGAGGTAACAGGAGTGCAGAAAGAGGCAAGAGAGGTGCAGAAAGAGGCAGGAGAGGTGCAGAAAGAAGAAACAGAGGTGCTCAAAGAGGCACAACAGGTGCAGAAAGAAGCAAGAGCAGTGCAGACAGAAGCAACAGAGGTACAGAAAGAGGCAAGAGTGGTGCAGAAAGAGAGGAAGAGAGGTGTAGAAAGAGACAAGAGATTTGCACAAAGAGGGAAAGAGGGTGCAGAACGAAGCAAGTGAGGTGCAGAAAGAGGCAAGAGAGAAGTGCAGAGAGGTGCAAGAGAGGTACAGAAACAGGCAAGAGAAGTGCAGAAAGAGGCAAGAGAAGTGCTGAAAGAGGCAACAGAGGTGTAGAAAGAAGCAAGAGAATTGCAGAAAGAGGCAAGTAAGATGCAGAAAGAGGCAAGAGAGGTGCAGAAAGAGGAAGAGCGAGTGCAGAAAGAGACAACAGGGGTGCAGAAAGAAGAAAGACAGGTGCAGAAATAAGCATGGGAAGTGCAGAATGAAGCAACAGGGGAGCAGAAAGAGGCAAGAGCAGTGCAGAAAGAACCAACAGAGGTGCAAAAAGAGGCAAGAGGGGTGCAGAAAAAGGTAGGAGATGTGCACAAGAGGCAAGAGAGGTACAGAGAGAGGCAGGAGGGGTGCAGAAAGAAGGAAGAGAGAGTGCAGAAAGAAGCAGCAGAGGTGCTGAAAGAGGATCGAAGGGTGCAGAAAGAGGCAAAGAGAAGTGCAGAAAGAAGCAATAGAGGTAAAGAAAAGAGGCAAGAGCAGGTGCAGAATCAGGCAGGAAATGTGCAGAAAGAGGGAAAAGGGGTGCAAAAAAAGGCAAGAGGGTGCAGAAAGAGGCAAGATGAGGTGCAGAAAGAGGCAACAGAGGTGCAGAAAGACGCAAGAGAGGTGCAGAAAGAGACAAGAGAATTGCTGAAAGAAGCAACAGAGGTGTAGAAAGAAGCAAGTGAAGTGCAGAAAGAGGCAAGTGAGGTGCAGTAAGATGCAAGAGCAGTGCAGAATGAACCAGCAGAGGCGCAAAAAGAGGCAAGAGGGGTGCAGAAAGCAGTAGGAGAGGTGCACAAAGAGGCAAGAGAGACACAGAAAGAGGCAGGAGGGGTGCAGAAAGAAGGAAGAGAAGTGCAGAAAGAGGAAAGAGAATTGCTGAAAGAAGCAACAGAGGTGTGGAAAGAGACAACAGGGTTGCAGAAAGAAGCAAGAGAGGGTGCAGAAAAAGGCAAGATGGGTGCAGAAAGAGAGAGAGAAGTGCAGAATGAAAGGTGGAGAGGTGTGGTGCAGCGGCCAGGGCAGCTGACTTCAGAGCACAGGGGTCACGGTTCGATCCCTGGCTCCGGCGGCAGCTCAGCTCAGCACCATGTGACTCTGGGCAATAGATCACTTAATTTCACAATGGCCCCCAGCGCCGTGAGACCCGTAAGGGTGAGTAGTTCGCGCTTTACAAATACGGATTTAGATTTTTAGATTTTTTAGAAACAAAGAGGTGCTCAAAGAGGCATGAGGGTACAGAAAGAGGCAAGAGGCAGTGCAGAAAGAACCAAGAGATGTGCAGATTAAGGCAAGAGAGGTGCAGAAAGAGGCAAGAGATGTGCAGAAAAAGGGAAGAAGGGTGCAGAAAGAAGCAAGAGAAGTGCAGAAAGAGGCAAATGAGGTCTAGAAGGAGGGACGAGAACTGCAGAAAGAGGCAAGAGAGGTTGCAGAAACAGGCAAAGGGGTGCAAAAGAGGAACAGGTGTGCAGACAGTGGCAAGAGAGGTGCAGAAAGAGGGAAGAGGGTACAGAAAAGAGGCAAGAGGGATGCAGAAATTTGTAACAGAGGTGTAAAAAGAAGCATGAACAGTGCAGAAAGAAGCAACAGAGGTGCAGAAAGAGGAAAAGAAGTACAGAAAGAGGCAAGAAAAGTGCAGAAAGAAGCAAAAGAGGTGCAGAAAGAGGCAAGAGAACTGCAGAAAAAGGCAAGAGAGGTGCAGAAAGAGGCAGGAGAGGTGCACAAAGAGGCAAAAGGGATACAGAAAGAGGCAAGAGGGGTGCAGAAAGAAGCAAGAGAAGTGCAGAAAGAAGCAACAGAGGGGCTTAGAAGAGGCAAGAGGAGTGCAGAAAGAGGCAAGAGAATTGCTGAAAGAAGCAACAGAGGTGTATAAAGAAGCAAGAGAAGTGCAAAAGAGGCAAGTGAGGTGCAGAAAGAAGCAAGAGCAGTGCAGAAAGAACCAACAAGAGGTGCAAAAAGAGGCAAGTGTGGTGCAGAAAAGGTAGGAGAGGTGCACAAAGAGGCAAGAGAGGTACAGAAAGAGGCAGGAGGGGTGCAGAAAGAAGGAAGAGAAGTGCAGAAAGAAGCAACAGAGGTGTTGAAAGAGGCACAACAGGTGCAGAAAGAAGCAAGAGCAGTGCAGACAGAAGCTACAGAGAGGTACAGAAAGAGGCAAGAGTGGTGCAGAAAGAGGCAAGAGAGGTGTAGAAAGAGGCAAGAGAGTTGCACAAAGAGGCAAGAGAGGTGCAGAAAGAAGCAAGTGAGGTGCAGAAAGAGGCAAGAGAGGTGCAGAGAGGTGCAAGAGAAGGTACAGAAACAGGCAAGAGAAGTGCAGAAAGAGGCAAGAGAATTGCTGAAAGAGGCAAGAGAGGTGTGGAAAGAAGCAAGAGAAGTGCAGAAAGAGGCAAGTAAGATGCAGAAAGAGGCAAGAGAGGTGCAGAAAGAGGGAAGTCGAGTGCAGAAAGAGACAACAGGGGTGCAGAAAGAAGCAAGACAGGTGCAGAAAGAAGCATGGGAAGGGGCAGAATGAAGCAACGAGAGGAGCAGAAAGAGGCAAGAGCAGTGCAGAAAGAACCAACAGAGGTGCAAAAAGAGGCAAGAGGGGTGCAGAAAAAGGTAGGAGAGGTGCACAAAGAGGCAAGAGAGGTACAGAGAGAGGCAGGAGGGGTGCAGAAAGAAGGAAGAGAAGTGCAGAAAGAAGCAACAGAGGTGCTCAAAGAGGCACAAAGGGTGCAGAAAGAGCAAGAGAAGTGCAGTAAGAAGCAACAGAAGTACAGAAAGAGACAAGAGAGGTACAGAAACAGGCAGGAAATGTACAGAAAGAGGTAACAGGGGTGCAGAAAGAGGCAAGAGAGGTGCAGAAAGAGGCAGGAGGGGTGCAGAAAGAAGCAACAGAGGTGCTCAAAGAGGCACAACAGGTGCAGAAAGAAGCAAGAGCAGTGCAGACAGAAGCAAAGAGAGTACAGAAAGAGGCAAGAGTGGTGCAGAAAGAGGGGAAGAGAGGTGTAGAAAGAGAGCAAGAGATTTGCACAAAGAGGAAAGAGGGGTGCAGAACAGAAGCAAGTGAGGTGCAGAAAGAGGCAAAGAGAGGTGCAGAGAGGTGCAAGAGAGGTACAGAAACAGGCAAGAGAAGTGCAGAAAGAGGCAAGAGAATTGCTGAAAGAGGCAACAGAGGTGTAGAAAGAAGCAAGAGAATTGCAGAAAGAGGCAAGTAAGATGCAGAAAGAGAGGCAAGAAGAGGTGCAGAAAGAGGGAAGACGAGTGCAGAAAGAGAGCAACAGGGGTGCAGAAAGAAGAAAGACGAGGTGCAGAAATAAGCATGGGAAGTGCAGAATGAAGCAACAGAGGGAGCAGAAAGAGGCAAGAGCAGTGCAGAAAGAACCAGCAGAGGTGCAAAAAGAGGCAAGAGGGGTGCAGAAAAAGGTAGGAGATGTGCACAAAGAGGCAAGAGAGGTACAGAGAGAGGCAGGAGGGGTGCAGAAAGAAGGAAGAGAAGTGCAGAAAGAAGCAACAGAGGTGCTGAAAGAGGCATCGAGAAGTGCAGAAAGAGGCAAGAGAGTGCAGAAAGAAGCAATAGAGGTAAAGAAAGAGGCAAGAGAGGTGCAGAATCAGGCAAGAGAATGTGCAGAAAGAGGAAAGAGGGAGTGCAAAAAAAGGCAAGAGGGGTGCAGAAAGAGGCAAGTGAGGTGCAGAAAGAGGCAACAGAGGTGCAGAAAGACGCAAGAGAGGTGCAGAAAGAGACAAGAGAATTGCTGAAAGAAGCAACAGAGGTGTAGAAAGAAGCAAGTGAAGTGCAGAAAGAGGACAGTGAGGTACAGAAAGAAGCAAGAGCAGTGCAGAAAGAACCAGCAGAGGTGCAAAAAGAGGCAAGAGAGGTGCAGAAAAAGGTAGGAGAGGTACACAAGAGGCAAGAGAAGTGCATAAAGAGGCAGGAGGGTGCAGAAAGAAGGCAAGAGAAGTGCTGAAAGAGGCCACGGCGGGTGCAGAAATAGCAAGAGAAGTGCAGAAAGAAGCAACAGAGGTACAGAAAGAGACAAGAGGTGCAGAAACATGCAGGACATGTACAGAAAGAGGCAACAGGGGTGCAGAAAGAGGCAAGAGAGGTGCAGTAAGAGAAAAGAGGGGTGCAGAAAGAGGCAAGAGGGGTGCAGAAAGAAACAAGTGAGGTGCAGAAAGAGGCAAGCAGAGGTGCAGAAAGACGCAAGAGAGGTGCAGAAACAAGCAAGAGAAGTGCAGGAAGAGGCTAGAGAATTGCCTAAAGAAGCAACAGAGATGTGGAAAAAAGCAGAAGTGCAGAAAGAGGCAAGTGAGGTGCAGAAACAGGCAAGAGAGGAGTGCAGAAAATGGCAAGAGAACAGCAGAAAGAGGTAAGTGGGATGCAAAAAAGGGAAGAAGGGTGCAAAAGGAAGCAAGAGAGGTGCAGAAAGAAGCAAGAGAGTGCAGAAAGAAGCAACAGAGGTGTAGAAAGAAGCAAGAAAAGTACAGAAAGATGCAAGTGAGGTGCAGAAAGAAGCAAAGAGCAGTGCAGAAAGAACCAACAGAGAGTGCAAAAAGAGGCAAGAGGGTTGCAGAAAAAGGTAGGAGAGGTTCACAAAGAGGTAAGAGAGGTACAGAAAGAGGCAGGAGGGGTGCAGAAAGAAGGAAGAGAGTGCAGAAAGAAGCAACAGAGGTGCTGAAAGAGGCGAGAAGAGGTGCAGAAAGAGCAAGAGAAGTGCAGAAAGAAGCAACAGAGGTACAGAAACAGGCAAGAGAGGTGCAGAAACAGGCAGGAAATATACAGAAAGAGAGAACAGGGGTGCAGAAAGAGGCAAGAGAGGTGCAGAAATAGAAAAGAGGGGTGCAGAAAGAGGCAAGAGGGGTACAGAAAGAAACAAGTGAGGTGCAGAAAGAGGCAACAGAGGTGCAGAAAGACACACGAGAGGTGCATAAACAAGCAAGAGAAGTGCAGGAAAAGGCAAGAGGAGTGCTGAAAGAAGCAACAGAGATGTGGAAAGAAGCAGGAGAAGTGCAGAAAGAGGCAAGTGAGGTGCAGAAAGAGGCAAGAGAGGTGCAGACAATGGCAAGAGAACAGCAGAAAGAGGTAAGAGGGGTGCAGAAAGAAGCAAAGAGAGGTGCAGAAAGAAGCAAGAGAAGTGCAGAAAGAAGCAAGAGAGGTGCAGAAAGACAAAAGACAAGTGCCGAAAGAGACAACAGCGGTGCAGAAAGAGACAACAGGGTTGCAGAAAGAAGCAAGAGAGGTGCAGAAAAAGGCAAGATGGGTGCAGAAAGAGAAAGAGAAGTGCAGAATGAAACAAAAGAGGTGCTCAAAGAGGCAAGAGGGGTATAGAAAGAGGCAAGAGCAGTGCAGAAAGAACCAAGAGATGTGCAGATTGAGGCAAGAGAGGTGCAGAAAGAGGCAAGAGATGTGCAGAAAAAGGGAAGAAGGGTGCAGAAAGAAGCAAGAGAAGTGCAGAAAGAGGCAAATGAGGTCAAGGAGGGAAGAGAACTGCAGAAAGAGGCAAGAGAGTTGCAGAAACAGGCAAAAGGGGTGCAAAAAGAGGGAACAGGTGTGCAGACAGTGGCAAGAGAGGTGCAGAAAGAAGGAAGAGGGGTACAGAAAGAGGCACGAGGGATGCACAAATTTGCAACAGAGGTGCAAAAAGAAGCATGAGCAGTGCAGAAAGAAACAACAGAGGTGCGGAAAGAGGAAAGAGGGGTACAGAAAGAGGCAAGAAAAGTGCAGAAAGAAGCAAAAGAGGTGCAGAAAGAGGCAAGAGAACTGCAGAAAAAGGCGAGAGGTGCAGAAAGAGGCAGGAGAGGTGCACAAAGAGGCAAAAGGGATACAGAAAAGAGGTAAGAGGGGTGCAGAAAGAAGCAAGAGAAGTGCAGAGAGAAGCAACAGAGGGGCATAGAGAGGCAAGAGGGGTGTAGAAAGAGGCAAGAGAATTGCTGAAAGAAGCAACAGGGGTGTATAAAGAAGCAAGAGAAGTACAGAAAGAGGCAAGTGAGGTGCAGAAAGAAGCAAGAGCAGTGCAGAAAGAACCAACAGAGGTGCAAAAAGAGGCAAGTGTGGTGCAGAAAAAGGTAGGAGAGGTGCACAAAGAGGCAAGAGAGGTACAGAAAGAGGCAAGAGAGTTGCACAAAGAGGGAAGAGGTGCAGAAAGAAGCAAGTGAGGTGCAGAAAGAGGCAAGAGAGGTGCAGAGAGGTGCAAAGAGGTGCAGAAACAGGCAAGAGAAGTGCAGAAAGAGGCAAGAGAAGTGCTGAAAGAGGCAACAGAGGTGTAGAAAGAAGCAAGAGAAGTGCAGAAAGAGGCAAGTAAGATGCAGCAAGAGGCAAGAGAGGTGCAGGAAGAGGGAAGACGAGTGCAGAAAGAGACAACAGGGGTGCAGAAAGAAGCAAGACAGGTGCAGAAATAAGCATGGGAAGTGCAGAATGAAGCAACAGAGGAGCAGAAAGAGGCAAGAGCAGTGCAGAAAGAACCAACAGAGGTGCAAAAAGAGGCAAGAGGGTGCAGAAAAAGGTAGGAGATGTGCACAAAGAGGCAAGAGAGGTACAGAAAGAAGGCAGGAGGGGTGCAGAAAGAAGGAAGAGAAGTGCAGAAAGAAGCAACAGAGGTGCTGAAAGAGGATCAAAGGGTGCAGAAAGAGGCAAGAGAAGTGCAGAAAGAAGCAATAGAGGTACAGAAAGAGGCAAGAGAGGTGCAGAATCAGGCAGGAAAGGTGCAGAAAGAGGGGAAAGGGGTGCAAAAAGAGGCAAGAGGGGTGCAGAAAGAGGCAAGAGGGATGCAGAAAGAAGCAACAGAGGTGCAGAAAGACGCAAGAGAGGGTGCAGAAACAAGCAAGAGAAGTGCAGAAAGAGACAAGAGAATTGCTGAAAGAAGCAACAAAGGTGTAGAAAGAAGCAAGTGAAGTGCAGAAAGAGGCAAGTGAGGTGCAGCAAGATGCAAGAGCAGTGCAGAATGAACCAGCAGAGGTGCAAAAAGAGGCAAGAGGGGTGCAGAAAGCAGAAGGAGAGGTTCACAAAGAGGCAAGAGAGATACAGAAAGAGGCAGGAGGGGTGCAGAAAGAAGGAAGAGAAGTGCAGAAAGAGGAAAGAGAATTGCTGAAAGAAGCAACAGAGAGTGTGGAAAGAAGCAAGAAAAGTGAAGAAAGAGGCAAGTGAGGTACAAGAAAGAAGCAAGAGCAGTGCAGAAAGAACCAACAGAGGTGCAAAAAGAGGCAAGAGGGGTGCAGAAAAAGGTAGGAGAGGTACACAAAGAGGCAAGAGAGGTACATAAAGAGGCAGGAGGGGTACAGAAAGAAGGAAGAGAAGTGCAGAAAGAAGCAACCAGAGGTGCTAAAAGAGGCAAGAGGGATGCAGAAAAAGGTAGGAGAGGTACACAAAGAGGCAAGAGAGGTGCATAAAGAGGCACGAAGGGTGCAGAAAGAGCAAGAGAAGTGAAGAAAGAAGCAACAGAGGTACAGAAACAGGCAAGAGAGGTGCAGAAACAGGCAGGAAATATACAGAAAGAGAGAACAGGGGTACAGAAAGAAACAAGTGAGGTGCAGAAAGAGGCAACAGAGGTGCAGAAAGACGCAAGAGAGGTGCATAAACAAGCAAGAGAAGTGCAGGAAGAGGCAAGAGAATTGCTGAAAGAAGCAACAGAGATGTGGAAAGAAGCAGGAGAAGTGCAGAAAGAGGCAAGTGAGGTGCAGAAAGAGGCAAGAGAGGTGCAGACAATGGCAAGAGCACAGCAGAAAGAGGTAAGGGGTGCAGAAAGAAGCAAGAGAGGTGCAGAAAGAAGCAAGAGAAGTGTAGAAAGAAGCAAGAGAGGTGCAGAAAAACAAAATACAAGTGCCGAAAGAGACAACAGCGGTGCAGAAAGAGACAACAGGGTTGCAGAAAGAAGCAAGAGAGGTGCAGAAAAAGGCAAGATGGGTGGAGAAAGAGGCAAGAGAGGTGCAGAAAGAGGCAGGAGAGGTGCACAAAGAGGCAAGAGGGGTACAGAAAGAGGCAATAGCAGTGCAGAAAGAACCAAGAGATGTGCAGAATGAGGCAATAGAGGTGCAGAAAGAGGCAAGAGATGTGCAGAAAAAGGGAAGAAGGGTGCAGAAAGAAGCAAGAGAAGTGCAGAAAGAGGCAAATGAGGTGCAGACGGAGGCAATAGAACTGCAGAAAGAGGCAAGAGAGTTGCAGAAACAGGCAAAAGGGGTGCAAAAAGAGGGAACAGGTGTGCAGACAGTGGCAAGAGAGGTGCAGAAAGAGGGAAGAGGGGTACAGAAAGAAGCAAGAGGGATGCACAAATTTGTAACAGGTGCAAAAAGAAGCATGAGCAGTGCAGAAAGAAACAACAGAGGTGCAGAAAGAGGAAAGAGGGGTACAGAAAGAGGCAAGAAAAGTGCAGAAAGAAGCAAAAGAGGTGCAGAAAGAGGCAAGAGAACTGCAGAAAAAGGCAAGAGAGGTGCAGAAGGAGGCAGGAGAGGTGCACAAAGAGGCAAAAGGGATACAGAAAGAGGCAAGAGGGGTGCAGAAAGAAGCAAGAGCGTTGCAGAAAGAACCAACAGAGGTGCAAAAAGAGGCAAGAGGGGTGCAGAAAAAGGTAGGAGATGTGCACAAAGAGGCAAGAGAGGTACAGAGAGAGGCAGGAGGGGTGCAGAAAGAAGGAAGAGAAGTGCAGAAAGAAGCAACAGAGGTGCTGAAAGAGGATCGAAGGGTGCAGAAAGAGGCAAGAGAAGTGCAGAAAGAAGCAATAGAGGTACAGAAAGAGGCAAGAGAGGTGCAGAAACAGGCAGGAAAGGTGCAGAAAGAGGGAAAAGGGGTGCAAAAAGAGGCAAGAGGGGTGCAGAAAGAGGCAAGAGGGGTGCAGAAAGAGGCAAGAGGGATGCAGAAAGAAGCAAGTGAGGTGCAGAAAGAGGCAACAGAGGTGCAGAAAGACGCAAGAGAGATGCAGAAACAAGCAAGAGAAGTGCAGAAAGAGAAAAGAGAATTGCTGAAAGAAGCAACAGAGGTGTAGAAAGAAGCAAGTGAAGTGCAGAAAGAGGCAAGTGAGGTGCAGCAAGATGCAAGAGCTGTGCAGAATGAACCAGCAGAGGCGCAAAAAGAGGCAAGAGGGGTGCAGAAAGCAGTAGGAGAGGTGCACAAAGAGGCAAGAGAGATACATAAAGAGGCAGTAGGGGTGCAGAAAGAAGGAAGAAAAGTGCAGAAAGAGGAAAGAGAATTGCTGAAAGAAGCAACAGAGGTGTGGAAAGAAGCAAGAAAAGTGCAGAAAGACGACAGTGAGGTACAGAAAGAAGCAAGAGCAGTGCAGAAAGAACCAACAGAGGTGCAAAAAGAGGCAAGAGGGGTGCAGAAAAAGGTAGGAGAGGTACACAAAGAGGCAAGAGAGGTACATAAAGAGGCAGGAGGGTGCAGAAAGAAGGAAGAGAAGTGCAGAAAGAAGCAAGCAGAGGTGCTGAAAGAGGCACGAATGGTGCAGAAATAAGCAAGAGAAGTGCAGAAAGAAGCAACAGAGGTACAGAAAGAGACAAGAGAGGTGCAGAAACATGCAGGAAATGTACAGAAAGAGGGAACGGGGTGCAGAAAGAGGCAAGAGAGGTGCAGTAAGAGAAAAGAGGGTGCAGAAAGAGGCAAGAGGGGTGCAGAAAGAAAAAAGTGAGGTGCAGAAAGAGGCAACAGAGGTGCAGAAACAAGCAAGAGAAGTGCAGGAAGAGGCTAGAGAATTGCCTAAAGAAGCAACAGAGATGTGGAAAAAAGCAGGAGAAGTGCAGAAAGAGGCAAGTGAGGTGCAGAAACAGGCAAGAGAGGTGCAGAAAATGGCAAGAGAACAGCAGAAAAGAGGTAAGAGGGATGCAAAAAAGGGAAGAAGGGTGCAAAAAGAAGCAAGAGAAGTGCAGAAAGAAGCAAGAGAGGTGCAGAAAGACGAAAGACAAGTGTAGAAAGAGACAACAGCGGTGCAGAAAGAGACAACAGGGGTGCAGAAAGAAGCAAGAGAGGTGCAGAAAGAGGAAATAGAAGTGCAGAAAGAAGCAACAGAGGTGTAGAAAGAAGCAATAAAAGTACAGAAAGAGGCACGTGAGGTGCAGAAAGAAGCAAGAGCAGTGCAGAAAGAACCAACAGAGGTGCAAAAAGAGGCAAGAGGGTTCCACAAAGAGGTAAGAGAGGTACAGAAAGAGGCAGGAGGGGTGCAGAAAGAAGGAAGAGAAGTGCAGAAAGAAGCAACCAAGGTGCTAAAAGAGGTGAGAAGGGTGCAGAAAGAGCAAGATAAGTGCAGAAAGAAGCAACAGAGGTACAGAAACAGGCAAGAGAGGTGCAGAAACAGGCAGGAAATATACAGAAAGAGAGAACAGGGGTACAGAAAGAGGCAAGAGAGGTGCAGAAATAGAAAAGAGGGGCACAGAAAGAGGCAAGAGGGGTACAGAAAGAAACAAGTGAGGTGCAGAAAGAGGCAACAGAGGTGCAGAAAGACGCAAGAGAGGTGCATAAACAAGCAAGAGAAGTGCAGGAAGAGGCAAAGAGAATTGCTGAAAGAAGCAACAGAGATGTGGAAAGAAGCAGGAGAAGTGCAGAAAGAGGCAAGTGATGTGCAGAAAGAGGCAAGAGAGGTGCAGACAATGGCAAGAGAACAGCAGAAAGAATTAAGAGGGGTGCAGAAAGAAGCAAGAGAGGTGCATAAAGAAGCAAGAGAAGTGCAGAAAGAAGCAATAGAGGTGCAGAAAGACAAAAGACAAGTGCCGAAAGAGACAACAGCGGTGCAGAAAGAGACAACAGGGTTGCAGAAAGAAGCAAGAGAGGTGCAGAAAAAGGCAAGATGGGTGCAGAAAGAGAAGAGAGAAGTGCAGAATGAAAGGTGGAGAGGTGTGGTGCAGCGGCCAGGGCAGCTGACTTCAGAGCACAGGGGTCACGGTTCGATCCCTGGCTCCGGCGGCAGCTCAGCTCAGCACCATGTGACTCTGGGCAATAGATCACTTAATTTCCACAACGGCCCCCAGCGCCGTGAGACCCGTAAGGGTGAGTAGTTCGCGCTTTACAAATACGGATTTAGATTTTTTAGATTTTTTAGAAGCAAAAGAGGTGCTCAAAGAGGCATGAGGGGTACAGAAAGAGGCAAGAGCAGTGCAGAAAGAACCAAGAGATGTGCAGATTGAGGCAAGAGAGGTGCAGAAAGAGGCAAGAGATGTGCAGAAAAAGGGAAGAAGGGTGCAGAAAGAAGCAAGAGAAGTGCAGAAAGAGGCAAATGAGGTCTAGAAGGAGGGAAGAGAACTGCAGAAAGAGGCAAGAGAGTTGCAGAAACAGGCAAAAGGGGTGCAAAAAGAGGGAACAGGTGTGCAGACAGTGGCAAGAGAGGTGCAGAAAGAGGGAAGAGGGGTACAGAAAGAGGCAAGAGGGATGCACAAATTTGTAACAGAGGTGTAAAAAGAAGCATGAGCAGTGCAGAAAGAAACAACAGAGGTGCAGAAAGAGGAAAGGGGTACAGAAAGAGGCAAGAAAAGTACAGAAAGAAGCAAAAGAGGTGCAGAAAGAGGCAAGAGAACTGCAGAAAAAGGCAAGAGGTGCAGAAAGAGGCAGGAGAGGTGCACAAAGAGGCAAAAGGGATACAGAAAGAGGCAAGAGGGTGCAGAAGAAGCAAGAGAAGTGCAGAAAGAAGCAACAGAGGGGCTTAGAGAGGCAAGAGGGGTGCAGAAAGAGGCAAGAGAATTGCTGAAAGAAGCAACAGAGGTGTATAAAGAAGCAAGAGAAGTGTAAAAAGAGGCAAGTGAGGTGCAGAAAGAAGCAAGAGCAGCGCAGAAAGAACCAACAGAGGTGCAAAAAGAGGCAAGAGGGGTGCAGAAAAGGTAGGAGAGGTGCACAAAGAGGCAAGAGAGGTACAGAAAGAGGCAGGAGGGGTGCAGAAAGAAGGAAGAGAAGTGCAGAAAGAAGCAACAGAGGTGTTGAAAGAGGCACAACAGGTGCAGAAAGAAGCAAGAGCAGTGCAGACAGAAGCTACAAAGGTACAGAAAGAGGCAAGAGTGGTGCAGAAAGAGGGAAGAGAGGTGTAGAAAGAGGCAAGAGAGTTGCACAAAGAGGGAAGAGGGTGCAGAAAGAAGCAAGTGAGGTGCAGAAAGAGGCAAGAGAGGTGCAGAGAGGTGCAAGAGAGGTACAGAAACAGGCAAGAGAAGTGCAGAAAGAGGCAAGAGAATTGCTGAAAGAGGCAAGAGAGGTGTGGAAAGAAGCAAGAGAAGTGCAGAAAGAGGCAAGTAAGATGCAGAAAGAGGCAAGAGAGGTGCAGAAAGAGGGAAGTCGAGTGCAGAAAGAGACAACAGGGGTGCAGAAAGAAGCAAGACAGGTGCAGAAAGAAGCATGGGAAGAGGGCAGAATGAAGCAACAGAGAGCAGAAAGAGGCAAGAGCAGTGCAGAAAGAACCAACAGAGGTGCAAAAAGAGGCAAGAGGGGTGCAGAAAAAGGTAGGAGAGGTGCACAAAGAGGCAAGAGAGGTACAGAGAGAGGCAGGAGGGGTGCAGAAAGAAGGAAGAGAAGTGCAGAAAGAAGCAACAGAGGTGCTGAAAGAGGCACAAAGGGTGCAGAAAGAGCAAGAGAAGTGCAGTAAGAAGCAACAGAAGTACAGAAAGAGACAAGAGAGGTACAGAAACAGGCAGGAAATGTACAGAAAGAGGTAACAGGGGTGCAGAAAGAGGCAAGAGAGGTGCAGAAAGAGGGAAGAGGGGTACAGAAAGAGGCAAGAGGGATGCACAAATTTGCAACAGAGGTGCAAAAAGAAGCATGAGCAGTGCAGAAAGAACCAACAGAGGTGCAGAAAGAAGAAAGTGGGGTACAGAAAGAGGCAAGAAAAGTGCATAAAGAAGCAAAAGAGGTGCAGAAAGAGGCAAAAGAACTGCAGCAAAAGGCAAGAGAGGTGCAGAAAGAGGCAGGAGAGGTGCACAAAGAGGCAAAAGGGTTACAGAAAGAGGCAAGAGGGGTGCAGAAAGAAGCAAGAGAAGTGCAGAAAGAAGCAACAGAGGGGCTTAGAGAGGCAAGAGGGGTGCAGACAGAGGCAAGAGAATTGCTGAAAGAAGCAACAGAGGTGTAGAAAGAAGCAAGTGAGGTGCAGAAAGAGGCAAGTGAGGTGCAGAAAGAAGCAAGAGCAGTGCAGAAAGAACCAAGAGAGGTGCAAAAAGAGGCAAGAGGGGTGCAGAAAGAGGCAAGAGCAGTGCAGAAAGAACCAAGAAATGTGCAGATTGAGGCAAGAGAAGTGCAGAAAGAGGCAAGAGATGTGCAGAAAAAGGGAAGAAGGGTGCAGAAAGAAGCAAGAGAAGTGCAGACAGTGGCAAGAGAGGTGCAGAAAGAGGGAAGAGGGGTACAGAAAGAGGCAAGAGGGATGCACAAATTTGCAACAGAGGTGCAGAAAGAAGCAAGAGAGGTGCAGAAAGACGAAAGACAAGTGTAGAAAGAGACAACAGCGGTGCAGAAAGAGGCAACAGGGGTGCAGAAAGAAGCAAGAGAGGTGCAGAAAGAGGCAATAGAAGTGCAGAAAGAAGCAACAGAGGTGTAGAAAGAAGCAAGAAAAGTACAGAAAGAGGCAAGTGAGGTGCAGAAAGAAGCAAGAGCAGTGCAGAAAGAACCAACAGAGGTGCAAAAAGAGGCAAGAGAGTTGCAGAAAAAGGTAGGAGAGGTTCACAAAGAGGCTCAAGATTTACAGAAAGAGGCAGGAGGGGTGCAGAAAGAAGGAAGAGAAGTGCAGAAAGAAGCAACAGAAGTGCAGAAAGAAGCAACAGAGGTGCTGAAAGAGGCACAAAGGGTGCAGAAAAGAGCAAGAGAAGTGCAGTAAGAAGCAACAGAAGTACAGAAAGAGACAAGAGAGGTACAGAAACAGGCAGGAAATGTACAGAAAGAGGTAACAGGGGTGCAGAAAGAGGCAAGAGAGGTGCAGAAAGAGGGAAGAGGGGTACAGAAAGAGGCAAGAGGGATGCACAAATTTGCAACAGAGGTGCAAAAAGAAGCATGAGCAGTGCAGAAAGAACCAACAGAGGTGCAGAAAGAAGAAAGAGGGGTACAGAAAGAGGCAAGAAAAGTGCATAAAGAAGCAAAAGAGGTGCAGAAAGAGGCAAAAGAACTGCAACAAAAGGCAAGAGAGGTGCCGAAAGAGGCTGGAGAGGTGCACAAAGAGGCAAAAGGGGTACAGAAAGAGGCAAGAGGGGTGCAGAAAGAAGCAAGAGAAGTGCAGAAAGAAGCAACAGAGGGGCTTAGAGAGGCAAGAGGGGTGCAGACAGAGGCAAGAGAATTGCTGAAAAAGGAACAGAGGTGTAGAAAGAAGCAAGAGAAGTGCAGAAAGAGGCAAGTGAGGTGCAGAAAGAAGCAAGAGCAGTGCAGAAAGAACCAAGAGAGGTGCAAAAAGAGGCAAGAGGGGTGCAGAAAGAGGCAAGAGCAGTGCAGAAAGAACCAAGAAATGTGCAGATTGAGGCAAGAGAGGTGCAGAAAGAGGCAAGAGATGTGCAGAAAAAGGGAAGAAGGGTGCAGAAAGAAGCAAGAGAGGTGCAGACAGTGGCAAGAGAGGTGCAGAAAGAGGGAAGAGGGGTACAGAAAGAGGCAAGAGGGATGCACAAATTTGCAACAGAGGTGCAGAAAGAAGCAAGAGAGGTGCAGAAAGACGAAAGACAAGTGTAGAAAGAGACAACAGCGGTGCAGAAAGAGACAACAGGGGTGCAGAAAGAAGCAAGAGAGGTGCAGAAAGAGGCAATAGAAGTGCAGTAAGAAGCAACCGAGGTGTAGAAAGAAGCAAGAAAAGTACAGAAAGAGGCAAGTGAGGTGCAGAAAGAAGCAAGAGCAGTGCAGAAAGAACCAACAGAGGTGCAAAAAGAGGCAAGAGAGTTGCAGAAAAAGGTAGGAGAGATTCACAAAGAGGCACAAGATGTACAGAAAGAGGCAGGAGGGGTGCAGAAAGAAGGAAGAGAAGTGCAGAAAGAAGCAACAGAAGAGCAGAAAGAAGCAACAGAGGTGCTGAAAGAGGCGAGAAGGGTGCAGAGAGAGCAAGAGAAGTGCAGAAAGAAGCAACAGAGGTACAGAAACAGGCAAGAGAGGTGCAGAAACAGGCAGGAAATATACAGAAAGAGAGAACGGGTACAGAAAGAGGCAAGAGAGGTGCAGAAATAGAAAAGAGGGGCGCAGAAAGAGGCAAGAGGGGTACAGAAAGAAACAAGTGAGGTGCAGAAAGAGGCAACAGAGGTGCAGAAAGACGAAAGAGAGGTGCATAAACAAGGAAGAGAAGTGCAGGAAGAGGCAAGAGAATTGCTGAAAGAAGCAACAGAGATGTGGAAAGAAGCAGGAGAAGTGCAGAAAGAGGCAAGTGAGGTGCAGAAAGAGGCAAGAGAGGTGCAGACAATGGCAAGAGAACAGCAGAAAGAGGTAAGAGGGGTGCAGAAAGAAGCAAGAGTGGTGCAGAAAGAAGCAAGAGAAGTGCAGAAAGAAGCAAGAGAGGTGCAGAAAGACAAAAGACAAGTGCCGAAAGAGACAACAGTGGTGCAGAAAGACAACAGGGTTGCAGAAAGAAGCAAGAGAGGTGCAGAAAAAGGCAAGATGGGTGCAGAAAGAGAAGAGAGATGTGCAGAATGAAACAAAAGAGGTGCTCAAAGAGGCAAGAGGGGTACAGAAAGAGGCAAGAGCAGTGCAGAAAGACGCAAGAGAGGTGCATAAACAAGCAAGAGAAGTGCAGGAAGAGGCAAGAGAATTGCTGAAAGAAGCAACAGAGATGTGGAAAGAAGCAGGAGAAGTGCAGAAAGAGGCAAGTGAGGTGCAGAAAGAGGCAGGAGAGGTGCAGACAATGGCAAGAGAACAGCAGAAAGAGGTAAGAGGGGTGCAGAAAGAAGCAAGAGATATGCATAAAGAAGCAAGAGAAGTGCAGAAAGAAGCAATAGAGGTGCAGAAAGACAAAAGACAAGTGCCGAAAGAGACAACAGCGGTGCAGAAAGAGACAACAGGGTTGCAGAAAGAAGCAAGAGAGGTGCAGAAAAAGGCAAGATGGGTGCAGAAAGAGAAGAGAGAAGTGCAGAATGAAAGGTGGAGAGGTGTGGTGCAGCGGCCAGGGCAGCTGACTTCAGAGCACAGGGGTCACGGTTCGATCCCTGGCTCCGGCGGCAGCTCAGCTCAGCACCATGTGACTCTGGGCAATAGATCACTTAATTTCCACAACGGCCCCCAGCGCCGTGAGACCCGTAAGGGTGAGTAGTTCGCGCTTTACAAATACGGATTTAGATTTTTTAGATTTTTTTAGAAACAAAAGAGGTGCTCAAAGAGCCATGAGGGGTACAGAAAGAGGCAAGAGCAGTGCAGAAAGAACCAAGAGATGTGCAGATTGAGGCAAGAGAGGTGCAGAAAGAGGCAAGAGATATGCAGAAAAAGGGAAGAAGGGTGCAGAAAGAAGCAAGAGAAGTGCAGAAAGAGGCAAATGAGGTCTAGAAGGAGGGAAGAGAACTGCAGAAAGAGGCAAGAGAGTTGCAGAAACAGGCAAAAGGGGTGCAAAAAGAGGGAACAGGTGTGCAGACAGTGGCAAGAGAGGTGCAGAAAGAGGGAAGAGGGGTACAGAAAGAGGCAAGAGGGATGCACAAATTTGTAACAGAGGTGTAAAAGAAGCATGAGCAGTGCAGAAAGAAACAACAGAGGTGCAGAAAGAGGAAAGGGGTACAGAAAGAGGCAAGAAAAGTACAGAAAGAAGCAAAAGAGGTGCAGAAAGAGGCTAGAGAACTGCAGAAAAAGGCAAGAGAGGTGCAGAAAGAGGCAGGAGAGGTGCACAAAGAGGCAAAAGGGATACAGAAAGAGGCAAGAGGGGTGCAGAAGAAGCAAGAGAAGTGCAGAAAGAAGCAACAGAGGGGCTTAGAGAGGCAAGAGGGGTGCAGAAAGAGGCAAGAGAATTGCTGAAAGAAGCAACAGAGGTGTATAAAGAAGCAAGAGAAGTGCAAAAAGAGGCAAGTGAGGTGCAGAAAGAAGCAAGAGCAGTGCAGAAAGAACCAACAGAGGTGCAAAAAGAGGCAAGTGTGGTGCAGAAAAAGGTAGGAGAGGTGCACAAAGAGGCAAGAGAGGTACAGAAAGAGGCAGGAGGGGTGCAGAAAGAAGGAAGAGAAGTGCAGAAAGAAGCAACAGAGGTGTTGAAAGAGGCACAACAGGTGCAGAAAGAAGCAAGAGCAGTGCAGACAGAAGCTACAGAGGTACAGAAAGAGGCAAGAGTGGTGCAGAAAGAGGGAAGAGAGGTGTAGAAAGAGGCAAGAGAGTTGCACAAAGAGGGAAGAGGGGTGCAGAAAGAAGCAAGTGAGGTGCAGAAAGAGGCAAGAGAGATGCAGAGAGGTGCAAGAGAGGTACAGAAACAGGCAAGAGAAGTGCAGAAAGAGGCAAGAGAATTGCTGAAAGAGGCAAGAGAGGTGTGGAAAGAAGCAAGAGAAGTGCAGAAAGAGGCAAGTAAGATGCAGAAAGAGGCAAGAGAGGTGCAGAAAGAGGGAAGTTGAGTGCAGAAAGAGACAACAGGGGTGCAGAAAGAAGCAAGACAGGTGCAGAAAGAAGCATGGGAAGGGCAGAATGAAGCAACAGGGGAGCAGAAAGAGGCAAGAGCAGTACAGAAAGAACCAACAGAGGTGCAAAAAGAGGCAAGAGGGGTGCAGAAAAGGTAGGAGAGGTGCACAAAGAGGCAAGAGAGGTACAGAGAGAGGCAGGAGGGGTGCAGAAAGAAGGAAGAGAAGTGCAGAAAGAAGCAACAGAGGTGCTGAAAGAGGCACAAAGGGTGCAGAAAGAGCAAGAGAAGTGCAGTAAGAAGCAACAGAAGTACAGAAAGAGACAAGAGAGGTACAGAAACAGGCAGGAAATGTACATAAAGAGGTAACAGGGGTGCAGAAAGAGGCAAGAGAGGTGCAGAAAGAGGGAAGAGGGGTACAGAAAGAGGCAAGAGGGATGCACAAATTTGCAACAGAGGTGCAAAAAGAAGCATGAGCAGTGCAGAAAGAACCAACAGAGGTGCAGAAAGAAGAAAGAGGGGTACAGAAAGAGGCAAGAAAAGTGCATAAAGAAGCAAAAGAGGTGCAAAAAGAGGCAAAAGAACTGCAGCAAAAGGCAAGAGAGGTGCAGAAAGAGGCAGGAGAGGTGCACAACGAGGCAAAAGGGGTACAGAAAGAGGCAAGAGGGGTGCAGAAAGAAGCAAGAGAAGTGCAGAAAGAAGCAACAGAGGGGCTTAGAGAGGCAAGAGGGGTGCAGACAGAGGCAAGAGAATTGCTGAAAGAAGCAACAGAGGTGTAGAAAGAAGCAAGAGAAGTGCAGAAAGAGGCAAGTGAGGTGCAGAAAGAAGCAAGAGCAGTGCAGAAAGAACCAAGAGAGGTGCAAAAAGAGGCAAGAGGGGTGCAGAAAGAGGCAAGAGCAGTGCAGAAAGAACCAAGAAATGTGCAGATTGAGGCAAGAGAGGTGCAGAAAGAGTCAAGAGATGTGCAGAAAAAGGGAAGAAGGGTGCAGAAAGAAGCAAGAGAAGTGCAGACAGTGGCAAGAGAGGTGCAGAAAGAGGGAAGAGGGGTACAGAAAGAGTCAAGAGGGATGCCCAAATTTGCAACAGAGGTGCAGAAAGAAGCAAGAGAGGTGCAGAAAGACGAAAGACAAGTGTAGAAAGAGACAACAGCGGTGCAGAAAGAGACAACAGGGGTGCAGAAAGAAGCAAGAGAGGTGCAGAAAGAGGCAATAGAAGTGCAGAAAGAAGCAACAGAGGTGTAGAAAGAAGCAAGAAAAGTACAGAAAGAGGCAAGTGAGGTGCAGAAAGAAGCAAGAGCAGTGCAGAAAGAACCAACAGAGGTGCAAAAAGAGGCAAGAGAGTTGCAGAAAAAGGTAGGAGAGGTTCACAAAGAGGCACAAGATGTACAGAAAGAGGCAGGAGGGGTGCAGAAAGAAGGAAGAGAAGTGCAGAAAGAAGCAACAGAAGTGCAGAAAGAAGCAACAGAGGTGCTGAAAGAGGCGAGAAGGGTGCAGAGAGAGCAAGAGAAGTGCAGAAAGAAGCAACAGAGGTACAGAAACAGGCAAGAGAGGTGCAGAAACAGGCAGGAAATATACAGAAAGAGAGAATGGGTACAGAAAGAGGCAAGAGCGGTGCAGAAATAGAAAAGAGGGGCGCAGAAAGAGGCAAGAGGGGTACAGAAAGAAACAAGTGAGGTGCAGAAAGAGGCAACAGAGGTGCAGAAAGACGAAAGAGAGGTGCATAAACAAGCAAGAGAAGTGCAGGAAGAGGCAAGAGAATTGCTGAAAGAAGCAACAGATGTGGAAAGAAGCAGGAGAAGTGCAGAAAGAGACAAGTGAGGTGCAGAAAGAGGCAAGAGAGGTGCAGACAATGGCAAGAGAACAGCAGAAAGAGGTAAGAGGGGTGCAGAAAGAAGCAAGAGTGGTGCAGAAAGAAGCAAGAGAAGTGCAGAAAGAAGCAAGAGAGGTGCAGAAAGACAAAAGACAAGTGCCGAAAGAGACAACAGTGGTGCAGAAAGACAACAGGGTTGCAGAAAGAAGCAAGAGAGGTGCAGAAAAAGGCAAGATGGGTGCAGAAAGAGAAGAGAGATGTGCAGAATGAAACAAAAGAGGTGCTCAAAGAGGCAAGAGGGGTACAGAAAGAGGCAAGAGCAGTGCAGAAAGAACCAAGAGATGTGCAGATTGAGGCAAGAGAGGTGCAGAAAGAGGCAAGAGAGGTGCAGAAAGAGGGAAGTCGAGTGCAGAAAGAGACAACAGGGGTGCAGAAAGAAGCAAGACAGGTGCAGAAAGAAGCATGGGAAGGGCAGAATGAAGCAACAGGGGAGCAGAAAGAGGCAAGAGCAGTGCAGAAAGAACCAACAGAGGTGCAAAAAGAGGCAAGAGGGGTGCAGAAAAAGGTAGGAGAGGTGCACAAAGAGGCAAGAGAGGTACAGAGAGAGGCAGGAGGGGTGCAGAAAGAAGGAAGAGAAGTGCAGAAAGAAGCAACAGAGGTGCTGAAAGAGGCACAAAGGGTGCAGAAAGAGCAAGAGAAGTGCAGTAAGAAGCAACAGAAGTACAGAAAGAGACAAGAGAGTAACAGAAACAGGCAGGAAATGTACAGAAAGAGGTAACAGGGGTGCAGAAAGAGGCAAGAGAGGTGCAGAAAGAGGGAAGAGGGGTACAGAAAGAGGCAAGAGGGATGCACAAATTTGCAACAGAGGTGCAAAAAGAAGCATGAGCAGTGCAGAAAGAACCAACAGAGGTGCAGAAAGAAGAAAGAGGGGTACAGAAAGAGGCAAGAAAAGTGCATAAAGAAGCAAAAGAGGTGCAGAAAGAGGCAAAAGAACTGCAGCAAAAGGCAAGAGAGGTGCAGAAAGAGGCAGGAGAGGTGCACAAAGAGGCAAAAGGGGTACAGAAAGAGGCAAGAGGGGTGCAGAAAGAAGCAAGAGAAGTGCAGAAAGAAGCAACAGAGGGGCTTAGAGAGGCAAAAGGGGTGCAGACAGAGGGAAGAGAATTGCTGAAAGAAGCAACAGAGGTGTAGAAAGAAGCAAGAGAAGTGCAGAAAGAGGCAAGTGAGGTGCAGAAAGAAGCAAGAGCAGTGCAGAAAGAACCAAGAGAGGTGCAAAAAGAGGCAAGAGGGGTGCAGAAAGAGGCAAGAGCAGTGCAGAAAGAACCAAGAAATGTGCAGATTGAGGCAAGAGAGGTGCAGAAAGAGGCAAGAGATGTGCAGAAAAAGGGAAGAAAGGTGCAGAAAGAAGCAAGAGAAGTGTAGACAGTGGCAAGAGAGGTGCAGAAAGAGGGAAGAGGGGTACAGAAAGAGGCAAGAGGGATGCACAAATTTGCAACAGAGGTGCAGAAAGAAGCAAGAGAGGTGCAGAAAGACGAAAGACAAGTGTAGAAAGAGACAACAGCGGTGCAGAAAGAGACAACAGGGGTGCAGAAAGAAGCAAGAGAGGTGCAGAAAGAGGCAATAGAAGTGCAGAAAGAAGCAACAGAGGTATAGAAAGAAGCAAGAAAAGTACAGAAAGAGGCAAGTGAGGTGCAGAAAGAAGCAAGAACAGTGCAGAAAGAACCAACAGAGGTGCAAAAAGAGGCAAGAGAGTTGCAGAAAAAGGTAGGAGAGGTTCACAAAGAGGCACAAGATGTACAGAAAGAGGCAGGAGGGGTGCAGAAAGAAGGAAGAGAAGTGCAGAAAGAAGCAACAGAAGTGCAGAAAGAAGCAACAGAGGTGCTGAAAGAGGCGAGAAGGGTGCAGAGAGAGCAAGAGAAGTGCAGAAAGAAGCAACAGAGGTACAGAAACAGGCAAGAGAGGTGCAGAAACAGGCAGGAAATATACAGAAAGAGAGAACGGGTACAGAAAGAGGCAAGAGAGGTGCAGAAATAGAAAAGAGGGGCGCAGAAAGAGGCAAGAGGGGTACAGAAAGAAACAAGTGAGGTGCAGAAAGACGAAAGAGAGGTGCATAAACAAGCAAGAGAAGTGCAGGAAGAGGCAAGAGAATTGCTGAAAGAAGCAACAGATGTGGAAAGAAGCAGGAGAAGTGCAGAAAGAGGCAAGTGAGGTGCAGAAAGAGGCAAGAGAGGTGCAGACAATGGCAAGAGAACAGCAGAAAGAGGTAAGAGGGGTGAAGAAAGAAGCAAGAGTGGTGCAGAAAGAAGCAAGAGAAGTGCAGAAAGAAGCAAGAGAGGTGCAGAAAGACAAAAGACAAGTGCCGAAAGAGACAACAGTGGTGCAGAAAGAGACAACAGGTTTGCAGAAAGAAGCAAGAGAGGTGCAGAAAAAGGCAAGATGGGTGCAGAAAGAGAAGAGAGATGTGCAGAATGAAACAAAAGAGGTGCTCAAAGAGGCAAGAGGGGTACAGAAAGAGGCAAGAGCAGTGCAGAAAGAACCAAGAGATGTGCAGATTGAGGCAAGAGAGGTGCATAAAGAGGCAAGAGATGTGCAGAAAAAGGGAAGAAGGGTGCAGAAAGAAGCAAGAGAAGTGCAGAAAGAGGCAAGAGAGTTGCAGAAACAGTCAAAAGGGGTGCAAAAAGAGGGAACAGGTGTGCAGACAGTGGCAAGAGAGGTGCAGAAAGAGGGAAGAGGGGTACAGAAAGAGGCAAGATGGATGCACAAATTTGTAACAGAGGTGCAAAAAGAAGCATGAGCAGTGCAGAAATTAACAACAGAGGTGCAGAAAGAGGAAAGAGGGGTACAGAAAGAGGCAAGAAAAGTGCAGAAAGAAGCAAAAGAGGTGCAGAAAGAGGCAAGAGAACTGCAGAAAAAGGCAAGAGAGGTGCAGAAAGAGGCAGGAGAGGTGCACAAAGAGGCAAAAGGGGTACAGAAAGAGGCAAGAGGGGTGAAGAAAGAAGCAAGAGAAGTGCAGAAAGAAGCAACAGAGGGGCTTAGAGAGGCAAGAGGGGTGCAGAAAGAGGCAAGAGAATTGCTGAAAGAAGCAACAGAGGTGAATAAAGAAGCAAGAGAAGTGCAGAAAGAGGCAAGTGAGGTGCAGAAAGAAGCAAGAGCAGTGCAGAAAGAACCAACAGAGGTGCAAAAAGAGGCAAGTGTGGTGCAGAAAAAGGTAGGAGAGGTGCACAAAGAGGCAAGAGAGGTACAGAAAGAGGCAGGAGGGGTGCAGAAAGAAGGAAGAGAAGTGCAGAAAGAAGCAACAGAGGTGCTGAAAGAGGCACAACAGGTGCAGAAAGAAGCAAGAGCAGTGCAGACAGAAGCAACAGAGGTACAGAAAGAGGCAAGAGTGGTGCAGAAAGAGGGAAGAGAGTTGTAGAAAGAGGCAAGAGAGTTCCACAAAGAGGGAAGAGGGGTGCAGAAAGAAGCAAGTGAGGTGCAGAAAGAGGCAAGAGAGGTGCAGAGAGGTGCAAGAGAGGTACAGAAACAGGCAAGAGAAGTGCAGAAAGAGGCAAGAGAATTGCTGAAAGAGGCAAGAGAGGTTAGAAAGAAGCAAGAGAAGTGCAGAAAGAGGCAAGTAAGATGCAGAAAGAGGCAAGAGAGGTGCAGAAAGAGGGAAGACGAGTGCAGAAAGAGACAACAGGGGTGCAGAAAGAAGCAAGACAGGTGCAGAAAGAAGCATGGGAAGTGCAGAATGAAGCAACAGGGGAGCAGAAATAGGCAAGAGCAGTGCATAAAGAACCAACAGAGGTGCAAAAAGAGGCAAGAGGGGTGCAGAAAAAGGTAGGAGATGTGCACAAAGAGGCAAGAGAGGTACAGAGAGAGGCAGGAGGGGTGCAGAAAGAAGGAAGAGAAGTGCAGTAAGAAGCAACAGAGGTACAGAAAGAGACAAGAGAGGTGCAGAAACAGGCAGGGAATGTACAGAAAGTGGGAACAGGGGTGCAGAAAGAGGCAAGAGAGGTGCAGAAAGAGGGAAGAGCGGTACAGAAAGAGGCAAGAGGGATGCACAAATTTGCAACAGAGATGCAAAAAGAAGCATGAGCAGTGCAGAAAGAACCAACAGAGGTGCAGAAAGAAGAAAGAGGGGTACAGAAAGAGGCAAGAAAAGTGCAGAAAGAAGCAAAAGAGGTGCAGAAAGAGGCAAGAGACCTGAAGAAAAAGGCAAGAGAGGTGCAGAAAGAGGCAGGAGAAGTGCACAAAGAGGCAAAAGGGGTACAGAAAGAGGCAAGAGGGGTGCAGAAAGAAGCAAGAGAAGTGCAGAAAGAAGCCACAGAGGTGTTTAGAGAGGCAAGAGGGGTGCAGACAGAGGCAAGAGAATTGCTGAAAGAAGCAACAGAGGTGTAGAAAGAAGCAAGAGAAGTGCAGAAAGAGGCAAGTGATGTGCAGAAAGAAGCAAGAGCAGTGCAGAAAGAACCAAGAGAGGTGCAAAAAGAGGCAAGAGGGGTGCAGAAAGAGGCAAGAGCAGTGCAGAAAGAACCAAGAAATGTGCAGATTGAGGCAAGAGAGGTGCAGAAAGAGGCAAGAGATGTGCAGAAAAAAGGAAGAAGGGTGCAGAAAGAAGCAAGAGAAGTGCAGACAGTGGCAAGAGAGTTGCAGAAAGAGGGGAGAGGGGTACAGAAAGAGGCAAGAGGGATGCACAAATTTGCAACAGAGGTGCAAAAAGAAGCATGAGCAGTGCAGAAAGAACCAACAGAGGTGCAGAAAGAGGGGTACAGAAAGAGGCAAGAAAAGTGCAGAAAGAAGCAAAAGAGGTACAGAAAGAGGCAAGAGAACTGCAGAAAAAGGCAAGAGAGGTGCAGAAAGAGGCAGGAGAGGTGCACAAAGAGGCAAGAGAAGTGCTGATAGAGGCGTGAAGGGTGCAGAAAGAGGCAGGAGGGGAGCAGAAAGAAGGAAGAGAAGTGCAGAAAGAAGCAACAGAGGTGCTGAAAGAGGCGAAAAGGGTGCAGAAAGAGCAAGAGAAGTGCAGTAAGAAGCAACAGAGGTACAGAAAGAGACAAGAGAGGTGCAGAAACAGGCAGGGAATGTACAGAAAGTGGGAACAGGGGTGCAGAAAGAGGCAAGAGAGGTGCAGAAAGAGGGAAGAGCGGTACAGAAAGAGGCAAGAGGGATTCACAAATTTGAAACAAAGATGCAAAAAGAAGCATGAGCAGTGCAGAAAGAACCAACAGAGGTGCAGAAAGAAGAAAGAGGGGTACAGAAAGAGGCAAGAAAAGTGCATAAAGAAGCAAAAGAGGTGCAGAAAGAGGCAAGAGACCTGCAGAAAAAGGCAAGAGAGTTGCAGAAACAGGCAGGAGAGGTGCACAAAGAGGCAAAAGGGGTACAGAAAGAGGCAAGAGGGGTGTAGAAAGAAGCAAGAGAAGTGCAGAAAGAAGCAACAGAGGGGCTTAGAGAGGCAAGAGGGGTGCAGACAGAGGCAAGAGAATTGCTGAAAGAAGCAACAGAGGTGTAGAAAGAAGCAAGAGAAGTGCAGAAAGAGGCAAGTGAGGTGCAGAAAGAAGCAAGAGCAGTGCAGAAAGAACCAAGAGAGGTGCAAAAAGAGGCAAGAGGGGTGCAGAAAGAGGCAAGAGCAGTGCAGAAAGAACCAAGAAATGTGCAGATTGAGGCAAGAGAGGTGCAGAAAAAGGGAAGAAGGGTGCAGAAAGAAGCAAGAGAAGTGCAGACAGTGGCAAGAGAGGTGCAGAAAGAGGGGAGAGGGGCACAGAAAGAGGCAAGAGGGATGCACAAATTTGCAACAGAGGTGCAAAAAGAAGCATGAGCAGTGCAGAAAGAACCAACAGAGGTGCAGAAAGAGGGGTACAGAAAGAGGCAAGAAAAGTGCAGAAAGAAGCAAAAGAGGTACAGAAAGAGGCAAGAGAACTGCAGAAAAAGGCAAGAGAGGTGCAGAAAGAGGCAGGAGAGGTGCACAAAGAGGCAAGAGAATTGCTGATAGAGGCGTGAAGGGTGCAGAAAGAGGCTGGAGGGGTGCAGAAAGAAGGAAGAGAAGTGCAGAAAGAAGCAACAGAGGTGCTGAAAGAGGCGCGAAGGCTTTAGAAAGAGCAAGAGAAGTGCGGAAGGAAGCAACAGAGGTACAGAAAGAGGCAAAACAGGTGCAGAAACAGGCAGGAAAGATGCAGAAAGAGGGAACAGGGGTGTAGAAAGAGGCAAGAGAGGTGCAGAAAGAGAAACAAGCATTTGCAATGCAATTGGTCTCGCATTAGTGAAAGTTGGAGCTAATGGTGTTGTAAATGACAATGTCTTTTACTTATGTTTATGGAGTGGATGTGTGGAGTTTAATTATATGGGTTGGATTGAACTTGTTAGCTGTGGAATTGTGTGGCGTGGAATAGGGTGGCGTGGATTTGTGTAATGGAATTATGTGGCATGGTGTGCAGTGGAATTATGTGAACAGTAATTATGAGGTATTAAGTGAACTGGAATTATGTAGGGTGGGATTGAGTATTATGGAGTGTAAATATGTGGATTGGTATTTTGTGTTGTGGCGTGGTATGTGGTGGAATTTAATTATGTGGTGTGCTGTTGAATTGTGTGGCATGATGTTGAATTTTGAGGTGTGGATTGGATGCATGTGTTGTGTAATTGTGTTGTTGAATTGAATTATGTGGTCTGTTGTCCAATTATGTGGTGTGGAATGGAAATGTGTGAAGTTGAATTGTGTGGCGTGGAACTGTGTGGCATTTTGAGTGCAATTAAACTGATGGGAATTATGTGGCATGGTGTGGAGTGTATTTATATGGATTGTTGCTATGTGACAGTGGTTTTATGTGGGGTGTATTTATGTGGTATTGAGTAGAGTGTAATTAGGTGGCATTTTTTAATGCGCACGTATGTGTAGAGGCTATATTGAAGGTATTTTCTTATCCTTTATGAATAGACGTTAAAAACAGCTGCAGGGGTCACTGTCAAATTATATGAATTTGCACAGAACCCAGAGATACTACCAGAAAGAGGATTTAAATGAAAGGGTTTCAGATTATATTGCAGCTTGAATGCAGCACTTTAAACCATATATAACAACAACACAAAATCCGCGGGTCTCAAGGAGGAATATATAGAGAGACAGGCGTTACAGCAGTACACGCAACAGGAGAATAAAACAAGAAAGAGGGGGATCTCAATTACGAGGACGGATTCCCATCACCCACCGAAGTGGCATGCTTCATCATTTGGGGAACGCCTGTCTCTCTATATATTCCTCCTTGAGACCCGCGGATTTTGTGTTGTTGTTATATATGGTTAGGGATTTATCCGCGCAGGTCTATAAATTTTCCCTCGGACCCTCTTTCTTTATCTGGTAATATATTGCACTTTAAACCACCCCTTGCTTATGACTTGGGAAAGTAATAACTTTTTAAACATAATTTAGCCGTGAATGCAGATTTAATGAATAAAGCATCAGCAGCATTCCAAATGGTTAAAAATGTAAAACTCAAAACATGTTTCCTGAAGTAGTATTAGAACCCAGAGGTACAAAGTGCACAGCAATTTAAATACATAGTCTTGATCTGCTGGTGTACTGGGTTTATGACAATGTCCTGGTAACATTACATTTCAAGTCTAATGGCTCACTAAAGGAAGGGTGGAGCAGCTGAAGCAGCCATAAATCTCGGCAGGGAGCTCGTTTATGGAAAAGATAAAACTAGCAAGGCAAAGAGGCACAGCTCGGCAGGCCCTCCTGTATGTGACAAAATAGCTGTTGTGTGTGAAAAGTATGGCACAGCAGAAAGAATAAAGAGGAGCAGGACAGCATGCCACTTCCCTCGCCTGGGGGAAGAGCAAGGGGCAGAGAGGCACACTGATGAGAGAGCCATAAAAGCACAGATGTGGGGGAAAGAGCAACAGAAGGGAGACCGCTGAAACAGCCCTGCTGAGTGCTACACTAAAAGGGAGACAGCTGAAAAGCCCTTCCACTGCTCATCGGGGTTAAACTAACACCAATTAAGTCATTTTCCCTGCATTCCAAAACAAAAATGAGAAACATTGAGCAATAATTGGTGCAGGCTACAAATAAACGAATAGTGCGCTAAACACAAAACATGTACAATAAAAAGCACCTCTAAATGTGGCCTGAAAATAAAGCGCCCGTTCGTTTAAAAATCGGAATGTTTTTATCTATGTAGCTAAAACAAAGCACTGCTTTGGTAATTTGGACAAGCACACTGGCACACAATAATGTGTGCAGACTGCAAATAAACAGCGTGCTGTGTGGTGGTAAAGTGGGGAGGCGGTGTTTTTAAAACAGAACGCGCTGTGTCTATTATTGGTGGCCGCGCTTGAGTGTGGAAATTTGGGTAGGATTAAGGCGCTGGGCAGCAGGGGATAGCACCTTCAACAAAAAAACTGTTACAAAATAAAAACATTTATAACCTGATTTATAAACACATATACTACATTAATTTCAGAAACATACATTTCTAATTTTGTTTCACATTATAAAACAATTTTAGATTAAATAGGAAAATACTTCTTAAATCTATAGTATGTTAATGATGCAAATAAAGGTCAGATATTGATAAATTACGTACTGCAAACAAACGTGTGGTGTCAAAACCCAGTGTGGCTGATAGGGTGTAGTGTGCATTTGTAACCCGTTTATTTTCATGTTTATGTTCAGTGCTACGGAAACAAGGAAGGGGACTTACCATATTTTTGAAAGAACGTGGTAACTTTGAAAAGAGCTTCACATTCGCAGTTCACCTCGAGTTCAGCTTATTGCCATATACTTTGGGGGAATACAAACCGCTGCAGTGCTGGGGCCGAAGGTGCCCTCTCTTAACCTTGGTCGGGGGCACACGCGAGTGCACCATTAAAGATCCCGGCAGTGGGGTAGCCGGTGGGCGGCGAGGATGGGCAGCTTTCAGCTGACGGACTCCCAGGAGTCACACTCCCAGCCAAAGTGCTGCATGAGGAAGAGCGGCTGCCTGCGCACAGACACAAACAGTTTTTCGTGCAGCTGGGGCCGGGATCGAAGCCTGGGGAGCTGGCCCGAATACTATGAGAGTAAAAAGAAGTGGCACAGCAGGCTGCCCAAGCACAGCATTTCGCTTGACTCCTCCTGCCTGAGAGTCAAGATGCGTGCAGACTCCAGGCAGTGGCACCGCATCTCTGCAGCAGAGAGAGAGAGAGGCCGAGCAGGAGGGCTGGTGCCAGGTGCAGTGTCCGTATCGGACGTGCGCTCACCTGAACAAAGTAATTTAAAAGTATCAAGTGGCGCTAGCATAGTGCGTGCAGAAGTGCCGCACTGTGCAAAAGTAAATAAAAGGGCATGGTTGCTTAAGGAGAAAGCAACTAAAGTAAAAGCCTTATCAAATAATAAAGCGCTACAATGCTCTGCAACCGGCCGTGAAGCAGGGAGGGGAGGGAGCATCTTCAAAAGATAAATCGCAGGGTCTGAAAGTAAACAATGCACGTCGTCTTGCCTCAAGTAGGACAAACTCAATAAAGAATATAGTGCTTACGGTGTAAGAACGGAAGTAAAGGGGCCAGTAGCCATGGGAGGAATCAAATGGCGACACAGCTGTACTAAGGAGGGACTAACAAGCCTATTTAGGAACCAGAAGCCAGCATTTACGAAGGACAAAGACACAAGCCAATCAAAAATATGGGCGGGGTAGTGGGCGGGGCTTCTCTCCCGTACTGAACTACCCCAGATCTTCCCTAGAGCAGCGCTTGCGCGCTGACTCTAGGCTCGACCTAAAAAAGGGTGCAGAAAGAGGCAACAGGGGTGCAGAAAGAGGCAACAGAGGTGCAGAAAGACACAAGAGAGGTGCAGAAATAAGCAAGAGAAGTGCAGAAAGAGGCAAGAGAATTGCTGAAAGAAGCAACAGAGGTGGGGAAAGAAGCAAGAGAAGCGCAGAAAGAAGCAAGTGATTAGCATAAAGAGGCAAGAGAGGTGCAGAAAGAGGCAAGAGGGGTGCAGAAATATGCAAGAGAGTAGCAGATAGAAGCAAGAGCAGTGCAGAAAGAACCAACAGAGGTGCTGAAAGAGGCACAAAGGATGCAGAAAGAGGTAAGAGAAGTGTAGAAAGAAGCAACAGAGGTACAGAAAGAGGCAAGAGTGGTGCAGAAAGAGGGAAGAGAGGTGTAGAAAGAGGTAAGAGAGTTGCACAAAGAGGGAAGAGGGGTGCAGAAAGAGGCAAGAGGGGTGCAGAAAGAGGCAAGAGAGGTGCAGAAACAGGCAAGAGAAGTGCAGAAAGAGGCAAAAAAATTGCTGAAAGAAGCAACAGAGGTGTAGAAAGAAGCAAGAGAAGTGCAGAAAGAGGCAAGTAAGATGCAGAAAGAAGCAAGAGAGGTGCAGAAAGAGAGAAGACAAGTGCAGAAAGAGACAACAGGGGTGCAGAAAGAAGCAAGACAGGTGCAGAAAGAGGCAAGGGAAGTGCAGAAAGAAGCAACAGAGGTACAGAAGGAGGCAAGAGAACTGCAGAAAGAGGGAAGAGAGTTGCAGAAACAGGCAAGAGAGGTGCAGAAAAGGGGAACAGGGGTACAGAAAGAGGCAAGAGAGGTGCTGAAAGAGAGAAGAAGTGTACAGAAAGAGGCATGAGCAGTGCAGAAAGAAGCAACAGAAGTGCAGAAAGAAGCAAGGGAAGTGCAGAAAGAAGCAACAGAGGTACAGAAAGAAGCAAGATGGGTGCAGAAAGAAGAAAGAGAAGTGCAGAAAGAAGCATCAGAGGTACAGAAAGAGTCAAGAGAAGTGCAGAAAGAGGGAAGAGGGGTGCAGAAAGAGGTACGAGGAATGTAAACAGAAGCAAGAGAGATGTAGAAAGAAGCAAGAGAAGTGCAGAAAGAAGCAACAGAGATGTAGAAAGGGGGAAGTGGGGTGGAGAAAGAGGCAAGAGGGATACAGAAAGAAACGAGAGGTGCAGAAAGAAGCAAAAGAAGTGCAGAAAAAAGGAACAGAGGTTCATAAAGAGGTAAGAGGGGTGCAGAAGGAGAGAAGAGGGGTGTGAAAGAGGCACGAGGGGTACAGAAAGAAGCAAGAGGGATGCAGAAAGAAGCAAGAGAGGTGCAGAAAGAAAAAAAGAAGTGCAGAAAGAAGGAACAGAGGTGCAGAAAGAGGGAAGAGGTGTGCAGAAAGAGGCACGAGGGGTGCAGAAAGAAGCAAGAAAGGTGCAGAAAGAAACAAAAGAAATACAGAAAGAAGCAACAGAGGTGCAGAAAGAGACAAGAGGGGAGCAGAAAGAGGTAAGAGGAGTGCAGAAAGAGGCACCAGGGTTGCAGAAAGGAGGGACAGAGGTGCAGAAAGAGGCAAGAGAAGTGCAGAAAGAAGCAACAGAGATGCATAAAGGGAGAGGAGGGTGGAGAAAGAGGCAAGAGGGGTGCAGAAAGAAGCAAGAGCAGTGCAGAAAAAACCAACAAAGGTGCAAAAAGAGGCAGTAGGGGTGTAGAAAAAGGTAGGGGAGGTGCACAAAGAGGCAAGAGAGGTACAGAGAGCGGCAGGAGGGATGCAGAAAGAAGGAAGAGAAGTGCAGAAAGAAGCAACAGAGGTACTGAAAGAGGCGTGAAGGGTGCAGAAAGAGCAAGAGAAATGCAGAAGGAAGCAATAGAGGTACAGAAAGAGGCAAAAGAGGTACAGAAACAGGCAGGAAAGGTGCAGAAAGAGGAAACGGGTGCAGAAAGAGGCAAGAGAGGTGCAGAAAGAGAAACAAGGGGTGCAGAAAGAGGCAAGAGAGGTGCAGAAAGAAAAAAAGAAGTGCAAAAAGAAGGAACAGAGGTGCAGAAAGAGGGAAGAGGGGTGTAGAAAGAGGCACGAGGGGTGCAGAAAGAAGCAAGAAAGGTGCAGAAAGAAACAAAAGAAGTACAGAAAGAAGCACAGAGGTGCAGAAAGAGACAAGAGAGGTGCAGAAACAGGCAAGAGAAGTGCATAAAGAGGCAAAAGAATTGCTGAAAGAAGCAACAGAGGTGTGGAAAGAGGCGTGAAGGGTGCAGAAAGAGCAAGAGAAATGCAGAAGGAAGCAATAGAGGTACAGAAAGAGGCAAAAGAGGTACAGAAACAGGCAGGAAAGGTGCAGAAAGAGGAAACGGGTGCAGAAAGAGGCAAGACAGGTGCAGAAAGAGAAACAAGGGGTGCAGAAAGAGGCAAGAGGGGTGCAGAAAGAAGCAAGTGAGGTGCAGAAAGAGAAAAAAGGGGTGCAGAAAGAGGCAAGAGGGGTGCAGAAATAAGCAAGTGAGGTGCAGAAAGAGGCAACAGAGGTGCAGAAAGACACAAGAGAGGTGCAGAAACAAGCAAGAGAAGTGCAGAAAGAGGCAAGAGAATTGCTGAAAGAAGCAAAAGAGGTGTGGAAAGAAGCAAGAGAAGTGCAGAAAGAAGCAAGTGAGGTGCATAAAGAGGCAAGAGAGATGCAGAAAGAGGCAAGAGGGGTGCAGAAATGTGCAAGAGAGTAGCAGATAGAAGCAAGAGCAGTGCAGAAAGAACCAACAGAGGTGCTGAAAGAGGCACAAAGGAGGCAGAAAGAGACAAGAGAAGTGCAGAAAGAAGCAACAGAGGTACAGAAAGAGGCAAGAGTGGTGCAGAAAGAGGGAAGAGAGGTGTAGAAAGAGGCAAGAGAGTTGCACAAAGAGGCAAGAGGGGCGCAGAAAGAGGCAAGAGGGGTGCAGAAAGAAGCAAGTGAGGTGCAGAAAGAGGCAAGAGAGGTGCAGAAAGAGGCAAGAGAGGTGCAGAAACAGGCAAGAGAAGTGCATAAAGAGGCAAAAGAATTGCTGAAAGAAGCAACAGAGGTGTAGAAAGAAGCAAGAGAAGTGCAGAAAGAGGCAAGTAAGATGCAGAAAGAGGCAAGAGAGGTGCAGAAAGAGGGAAGACAAGTGCAGAAAGAGACAACAGGGGTGCATAAAGAAGCAAGACAGGTGCAGAAAGAAGCATGGGAAGTTCAGAATGAAGTAACAGGGGTGCAGAAAGAGGCAAGAGAAGTGCAGAAAGAAGTAACAGAGGTGCAGAAGGAAGCAAGAGAACTGCAGAAACAGGCAAGAGAACTGCAGAAACAGGCAAGAGAGTTGCAGAAACAGGCAAGAGAGGTGCAGAAAAAGGGAACAGTGGTGCAGAAAGAGGCAAGAGAGGTGCAGAAAGAGGGAAGAAGGGTGCAGAAAGAGGCACAAGGGGTGCAGAAAGAAGCAAGAAAGGTGCAGAAAGAAACAAAAGAAACAACAGAGGTGCAGAATTAGACAAGAGGGGAGCATAAAGAGGGAAGAGTAGTGCAGAAAGAGGCACCAGGGTTGAAGAAAGGAGGGACCGAGGTGCAGAAAGAGGCAAGAGAAGTGTAGAAAGAAGCAACAGAGATGCATAAAGGGGCGGAGGGTGGAGAAAGAGGCAAGAGGGGTGCAGAAAGAAGCAAGAGCAGTACAGAAAGAACCAACAGAGGTGCAAAAAGAGGCAAGAGGGATGCAGAAAAAGGTAGGAGAGGTGCACAAAGAGGCAAGAGAGGTACAGAAAGAGGCAGGAGGGGTGCAGAAAGAAGGAAGAGTAGTGCAGAAAGAAGCAACAGAGGTGCTGAAAGAGGCACGAAGGGTGCAGAAAGAGCAAGAGAAGTGCAGAAGGAAGCAACAGAGTTACAGAAAGAGGCAAAAGAGGTGCACAAACAGGCAGGAAAGGTGCAGAGAGAGGGAACAGGGGTACAGAAAGAGGCAAGAGGGGTGCAGTAAGAAGCAAGTGAGGTGCAGAAAGAGGCAACAGTGGTACAGAAAGACACAAGAGAGGTGCAGAAACTGTAGGAGAGTAGGTTCTGCTTCACATGGGTACCCCCACTTTTTGCTGATGCTTCACTGTTTTTCGACCTTAGTCTGGCTGGGGCCCTGCTAATCACAACCCCAGCCTAGCTGCTTCCTCTCTAAAATGGTTTCCATGTGCCCTAGGCACATCTCTGATTGGAATCTGGAGTGCCCTTGTAAGTCCCTAGTATATGGTATACTATGTACCCAGGGCATAGGTACCTCAGAGGACTGCCAGGGGCTGAAGCATGTATTGTGCCACCCCTGGAAGGCCAGCCAAAAGGACACCACAGGTCTGCTACTGCAGCCTGGGTAAGGTGGTGCATGCACCCCTTACTGTGATATAGGCTACCTATATCACTACATACATACACACATATAAACCTATAAGTCACTCCTATGGCAGGCCTTATCAATCCTGAAGGCAGAGTGCGTGGTTCCTATGTGAGAGGGTGCCCCTGCATGTGTTGGGCCCCTCTGCAGCGTTCCGGAGACCCTTCTCTGATGCTGTTTGTAGTGCAGCCCGACCATATACTCTTAAGCGCATTATAACCTCGCGTTAAATGCTAACTTTGGGATGGCTGCACGGAAACATGTCGTGTTTGGTGTCAAACATCTTGGAATACTACCCCCCGCCAGTTCTGGAGGCGGGGGTAGCATTCCACCCTTCTAGAGGGAGAGACATGTACACACCGGTATACCCGGTACTGACTTTCCAGAGCCCTGGCATCACAAAATGGATGCCCCTGCCACAGACACGAGTCTGGCCTCCTGCTGCTGACCGAAACTCCGGCAGGGGAGGCCTGGACACAGGTTTCCTGTCCCAGGGAGGTGTAACCACCTCCCCAGACAGGATAGTGTGTATTGGGGCTGGGCGGGAGCACTCTCTGGTGCTTTGAAGTCCTGCACTGGGGGCACATTTGGTGTCCCTGTGCATACCCCAGTTCAAACCGGCTCAGGGGCTTCCAGCCCCTGCTCTGGCATGAAACTGGACAAAGGGAAAGGGGTGTAACCACCCCTCTGCCCTGACCCTCCCATAGGTGGGTCCCCAGAGTATGTCCAACCCCTAACTTAGTATAAGTATGGGACCCCAGTCCTTAGGACTTTAGATTTACCTGGACGAAACTCTGACACAGAATCCTGGACCTTCGACGCTCTACTTCAAGATTAGAGGACTGAAGAATCTCCCTTGGGGTCAAGGAGTGACTCCCCTGCTTGGCAGGCACCAAAGAAGCAATTGTCCGGTCTGCATCGCTGAAGCTCCCGCCGGACGCCGAAGTCTTTGCATCACCAGAGGTGGATTTGCAGACTTCCCCGAGGCTGCCCTGAGTCCCCAGCAAAGCTGAGGCCCGTAGCTGTCGTGGGTAATGTGGAACCGTGACCCCTGGACACCAATCGCATTTGCAAGTGCATCCTCTTCTGGGTCTCCCACGAAGTTGTGCTTTGGGCTCCGAGTAGCCCCAGCCTCCAGTACTGACTGCACCGAAGATCACTGGCCTCCACTCCACGAGTGTCCTGTGAGCCAGCTCCACGTGCATTGACTCGAGGCTCCTTTGTGGTCGCTAGTCCGTTGGCTAGTAGGCCCTCCCGAAGGCCAATCTTCTTCTGCTTGGGCTCCCTGGTTGCTCCAGACATGTCCTGACTTACCCTTGCTGGGTGAGTCCCACAGACCTTGCTGGTCTGCACCATCGTCCTTCTTCCATTTCCACAAGACTTGCCATTGCCAAGGCTTGTTGGGTCCAATCCGGTCGCCGACACCCCTGCAATCGACAGACATCATGGGACAGCTCGAATCCAGCTCCTGGTCATCATCGACACCTCTTGGACCTCGTGGCTGAAGAGTCAAGACGACCATCAACCTACCTGAAGCACTCGACATCGGTGGGCATCTGCTCATCGCCCTCCTGGTCACTGGCTAGTGACCCAGACTCTGTCCCCTCTGCTTTCACATTCTTCAGATCTTCGATCCACCTTTGGATCCACCCGAACACTTTCGACTTGGCCACCAGCAGCACTTTGCAGCAGATCGCTATTGCAAACGACGACGAAACCCGACCCCGAAAGACACCTATGCACCCGGCTCTCCTGGGTGAGGTAACTCGAGTACTCCGGTGCTCCCGTGGGTATTGACACTAGAACAGCCTAGTTCTCAAAGGGTTTACTCCAAGTCCTCCTCTAAGTGTCCCTTTTCTTTAAAATTCCAACCGCGACTTTCCCCATAGAAGTCAACTGCGATTCGCGGCTGTGTTCTTACACTGCACGCGTCCCCCGTGGGTCTCCTGTGTCACTACCTTGGGTGGTTCCTTGTGGTCCAAGCACTTCTACAGGCTCTAGGCCCTGTGTCTAGCTCAGTCGTGGTTCTTATACCACTTTATTGGTATATGGTTTGGTACGCCCCTAGGGCTCAAACGTGTATTTGTGCTATTACTGTAGATAACTAACGTATAACTTATGTACTTCGAACTCTAGCCTCATAAAGAGATTAGAGGGGTGTGTTTAGCAATAATTACATATATTTTGAATATATACCTGGGGTGGTCCTCTTTCATTTGGTCACTCAAGAGATTATAGACTGGTAAAACAAGCTGCTTTACATTCCTTCAAGACTTAGCCTGAAGGCTGCTCTCCATAGCTACCACTAGGATAGCTTTCAATAAAGGTTGTCTTTAACCTATCTCCAATAAGGGGTTGTTTGGACTGGTGCAAGGTGCCCACTATAATTAGTGGACAGCATATGCCAGGCCAACTTCTCACAGAAACAAGCAAGAGAATTGCAGAAAGAGGAAAGAGAATTGCTGAAGGAAGCAATAGTGTGGAAAGAAGCAAGAGAAGTGCAGAAAGAAGCAAGTGAGGTGCATAAAGAGGCAAGAGGGGTGCAGAAACTAGCAAGAGAGTAGCAGATAGAAGCAAGAGCAGTGCAGACAGAACGAACAGATGTGCTGAAAGAGGCACGAAGGATGCAGAAAGAGGCAAGAGAAGTGCAGAAAGAAGCAACAGAGGTACAGAAAGAGGCAAGAGTGGTGCAGAAAGAGGGAAGAGAGGTGTAGAAAGAGGCAAGAGAGTTGCACAAAGAGGGAAGAGGGGTGCAGAAAGAGGCAAGAGGGGTGCAGAAAGAAGCAAGTGAGGTGCAGAAAGAGGCAAGAGAGGTGCAGAAAGAGGCAAGAGAGGTGCAGAAACAGGCAAGAGAAGTGCAGAAAGAGGCAAGAGAATTGCTTAAAGAAGCAACAGAGGTGTAGAAAGAAGCAAGAGAAGTGCAGAAAGAGGTAAGAGAGGTACAGAAAGAGGAAAGATGTGTGCACAAAGAGACAACAGGGGTGCTGAAAGAAGCAAGACAGGTGCACAAAGAAGCATGGGAAGTGCAGAATGAAGTAACAGGGGTGCAGAAAGAGGCAAGAGAAGTGCAGAAAGAAGCAACCGAGGCACAGAAGGAGGCAAGAGAACTGCAGAAAGAGGCAAGAGAGTTGCAGAAACAGGCAAGAGAGGTGCAGAAAGAGGGAAGAAGGGTGCAGAAAGAGGCACTAGGGGTGCAGAAAGAAGCAAGAAAGGTGCAGAAAGAAACAAAAGAAGTAGAGAAAGAAACAACAGAGGTGCAGAAAGAGACAAGAGGGGAGCAGAAAGAGGGAAGAGGAGTGCATAAAGAGGCGCCAGGTTTGCAGAAAGGAGGGACAGAGATGCAGAAAGAGGCAATAGAATTGCAAAAAGAAGCAACAGAGATGCAGAAATGGGGAGGAGGGGAGGAGGGGTGGAGAAAGAGGCAAGAGGGGTGCAGACAGAAGCAAGAGCAGTGCAGAAAGAACCAACAGAGGTGCAAAAAGAGGCAAGAGGGATGCAGAAAAAGGTAGGAGAGGTGCACAAAGAGGCAAGAGAGGTACAGAAAGAGGCAGGAGGGGTGCAGAAAGAAGGAAGAGTAGTGCAGAAAGAAGCAACAGAGGTGCTGAAAGAGGCACGAAGGGTGCAGAAAGAGCAAGAGAAGTGCAGAAGGAAGCAACAGAGTTACAGAATGAGGCAAAAGAGGTGCACAAACAGGCAGGAAAGGTGCAGAAAGAGGGAACAGGGGTGCAGAAGGAGGCAAGAGAGGTGCAGAAAGAGAAAAAATGGGTGCAGAAAGAGGCAAGAGGGGTGCAGTAAGAAGCAAGTAAGGTGCAGAAAGAGGCAACAGTGGTACAGAAAGACACAAGAGAGGTGCAGAAACAAGCAAGAGAATTGCAGAAAGAGGAAAGAGAATTGCTGAAGGAAGCAATAGTGTGGAAAGAAGCAAGAGAAGTGCAGAAAGAGGCAAGTGAGGTGCATAAAGAGGCAAGAGGGGTGCAGAAACTAGCAAGAGAGTAGCAGATAGAAGCAAGAGCAGTGCAGACAGAACCAACAGATGTGCTGAAAGAGGCACGAAGGATGCAGAAAGAGGCAAGAGAAGTGCAGAAAGAAGCAACAGAGGTACAGAAAGAGGCAAGAGTGGTGCAGAAAGAGGGAAGAGAGGTGTAGAAAGAGGCAAGAGAGTTGCACAAAGAGGGAAGAGGGGTGCAGAAAGAGGCAAGAGGGGTGCAGAAAGAAGCAAGTGAGGTGCAGAAAGAGGCAAGTGAGTTGCACAAAGAGGGAAGAGGGGTGCAGAAAGAGGCAAGAGAGGTGCAGAAAGAGGCAAGAGAGGTGCAGAAACAGGCAAGAGAATTGCTTAAAGAAGCAACAGAGGTGTAGAAAGAAGCAAGAGAAGTGCAGAAAGAGGTAAGAGAGGTACAGAAAGAGGAAAGATGTGTGCAGAAAGAGACAACAGGGGTGCTGAAAGAAGCAAGACAGGTGCACAAAGAAGCATGGGAATTGCAGAATGAAGCAACAGGGGTGCAGAAAGAGGCAAGAGAAGTGCAGAAAGAAGCAACCGAGGCACAAAAGGAGGCAAGAGAACTGCAGAAAGAGGCAAGAGAGTTGCAGAAACAGGCAAGAGAGGTGCAGAAAGAGGGAAGAAGGGTGCAGAAAGAGGCACTAGGGGTGCAGAAAGAAGCAAGAAAGGTGCAGAAAGAAACAAAAGAAGTAGAGAAAGAAACAACAGAGGTGCAGAAAGAGACAAGAGGGGAGCAGAAAGAGGGAAGAGGAGTGCATAAAGAGGCACCAGGTTTGCAGAAAGGAGGGACAGAGGTGCAGAAAGAGGCAATAGAAGTGCAAAAAGAAGCAACAGAGATGCAGAAATGGGGAGGAGGGGTGGAGAAAGAGGCAAGAGGGGTGCAGACAGAAGCAAGAGCAGTGGAGAAAGAACCAACAGAGATGCAAAAAGAGGCAAGATGGGTGCAGAAAACGGTAGGAGACGTGCACAAAGAGGCAAGAGAGGTACAGTAAGAGGCAGGAGAGGTGCAGAAAGAAGGAAGAGATGTACAGAAAGAAGCAACAGAGGTGCTGAAAGAGGCGCAAAGAGGGTGCAGAAAGTGCAAGAGAAGTGCAGAAAGAAGAGAGGTACAGAAAGAGGCAAAAGAGGTAGAGAAACAGGCAGGAAAGGTGCAGAAAGAGGGAACAGGGGTGCAGAAAGAGGCAAGAGAGGTGCAGAAAGAGAAAAAAGGGGTGCAGAAAGAGGAAAGAGGGGTGCAGAAAGAAGCAAGTAAGGTGCAGAAAGAGGCAAGAGAATTGCTGAAAGAAGCTCAGAGGTGTGGAAAGAAGCAAAAGAAGTGCAGAAAGAGGCAAGTGAGGTGCATAAGGAGGCAAGAGAGGTGCAGAAAGAGGCAAGAGGGGTGCAGAAATGTGCAAGAGAGTAGCAGTTAGAAGCAAGAGCAGTGCAGAAAGAACCAACAGAGGTGCTGAAAGAGGCACGAAGGATGCAGAAAGAGGCAAGAGAATTGCTAAAAGAAGCAACAGAGGTGTAGAAAGAAGCAAGAGAAGTGCAGAAAGAGGCAAGAGAGGTGCAGAAAGAGGGAAGACGAGTGCAGAAAGAGAACAGGGGTGCAGAAAGAAGCAAGACAGGTGCAGAAAGAAGCATGGGAAGTGCAGAATGAAACAACAGGGGTGCAGAAAGAGGCAAGAGAAGTGCAGAAAGAAGCAACAGATGTGCAGAAGGAGGCAAGAGAACTGCAGAAAGAGGAAGAGAGTTTCAGAAAGAGGCAAGAGACGTGCAGAAAAAGGGAACAGGGGTGCAGAAAGAGGCAAGAGAGGTGCAGGAAGAGGGAAGAAAGGTGCAGAAAGAGGCATGAGGAGTGCAGAAAGAAGCAAAGCAACAGAGGTGCAGAAAGAAGAAAGGGAAGTGCAGAAAGGAGCAACAGAGGTACAGAAAGAGGCAAGAGGGGTGCAGAAAGAAGCAAGAGAAGTACAGAAAGGAGCAACAGAGGTGCAGAAAGGCAAGAGGAGTGCAGAAAGAGGGAAGAGGGGTGCAGAAAGAGGTACGAGGGATGCAAAAAGAAGCAAGAGAGGTGCAGAAAGAAGCAACAGAGATGCAGAAAGGGGAAGTGGGGTGGAGAAAGAGGCAAGAGGGCTACAGAAAGAAACAAGAGAGGTGCAGGAAGAAACAAAAGAAGTGCAGAAAGAAGGAACAGAGGAGCAGAAAGAGGCAAGAGGGATGCAGAAAGAGAGAAGAGGGGTGTGAAAGAGGCACGAGGGGTGCAGAAAGAAGCAAGAGGGATGCAGAAAGAAGCAAGAGAGGTAAAGAAAGAAAAAAAAGAAGTGCAGAAAGAAGGAACCGAGGTGCAGAAAGAGGCAAAAGGAGTGCAGAAAGAGGTAAGAGGGGTGCAGACAGAGGCACGAGGGGTGCAGAAAGAAGCAAGAAAGGTACAGAAAGAAACAAAAGAAGTACAGAAAGAAGCAACAGAGGTGCAGAAAGAGACAAGAGGGGAGCAGAAAGAGGGAAGAGGAGTGCAGAAAGAGGCACCAGGGTTGCAAAAAGGAGGGACAGAGGTGCATAAAGAGGCAAGAGAAGTGCAGAAAGAAGCAACAGAGATGCAGAAAGGGGGAGGAGGGTGTAGGAGAGTAGGATCTGCCTCTTACGTTGCCCCCACTTTTTTTCTGATGTTTACACTGGTTTCTGGCTATAGTCTGGCTGGGACCCTGCTAATCAGGGCCCCAGCCTCTCTGTTCTCTCTAAATGATTTGGAGTGCACTCTAGGTGCACTGGTGATTGGATACTGTGGTACCTTATGAGTCCCTAGTATATGGTACCTTAGGTACCAAGGGCATAGGTACTCCACAGGCCTACCAGGGGCTGCAGCATGTATTATGCCACCCCTGGGAAGCAGACTAAATCTGACACCACAGGCCTGCTACTGCAGCCTGGGTGAGGAAGTGCTAGCACCCCTCACTGAGATATAGGTCCCCTATATCTCTCCTACACACACATATGAAATGAAATTTGTACTTGTAAAGCGCACCCATACCCCCAAAGGGGTGTCCAGGCGCTGTACGCATACCGCTGTGGAACCCTTCCTGGCTTTTCCCTGTGAAATGTCCACTCCTGGGCACCCCCAGGGTGAAGCCAGGCATCCCAGCGCTGTTGGGGCCGTTGTGGAGATTAAGCAAGCTATTGCCCAGAGTTGCAGAGTGGGACCCATGATTAGAATAGGCACCGAGGCGAGAATTATCAGGTCCGAGGAAATTGAGCCCAAGACCCGCCGAGGCGGGAATTGAACCCTGGTCCCGGGCCAGATCTCTGCATCAGGGTCTGCCGCTCTAACCATTGAGCCACACTTCTCCACATATATATACATATATATAAACCTATCAGTCACCCCTAAGGCAGGCCCTATCAATCCTGAGGGCAGGGTGCTTGGCTTCCATGTGAGGGGGTGCGTCTGCCTGAGCAGGGCCCCTCTGCAGCTCTCAGAGTCCATTCTCTGGTGCTGTTTGTGGATGCGGTTAAACCATATACTTTTAAGTGCATTATATCCTCGCGGTAAAATGCTAACTTTGGAATGGCTGCATCGAAACATGTCGTGTTTGGTGTCAAACATCTTGGAATACTACCCCCCCGCCAGTCCTGGCGGCGGGGGTAGCATTCCACCCTTCTAGAGGGATAGACATGTACCTACTGTGGAAACGCGGTAGAATCCTGCAGAGCCCTGGCATCACAAAATGGATGCCACCAGTCACAGACACTGGGCTGCCCTCCTGCTGATGACCAACACTCGCAGTGGAGGAAGCCCAACAATAGATATCCTGTCCCAAGGGGTGTGACCACCTCCCAGACAGGGTTTAGTGTATTGGGGCTGGGTGGGTGCACTCTTAGAGTGCTTTGAAGTCCTGCACTGGGGGAGCAGAAGGCTCCTCTGTGCATATGCCAGTTCAAACCGGCTCAGGGGCTACCTGTCCCTGCTCTGGCGTGAAACTGGACAAAGGGAAGTGGGTGTAGCCACCCACTCCCCTGACCATCCCATAGGTAGGGTCATAGAGTTAGTCCCTCCCTTTCTTTTAGTATAAGAGGGGGAACCTGTGCATTGCACCCTAGATTTCCCTGGACGATGCTCTGAAGAAGAATCCCGGACCTTCGATGTTCCACTACCTTTGGAAGACTGTAGAATCTCCCTTGGAGTCAAGGAGTGACTCCCCTGCTTGGCAGGCACCAAAAACTACAAACAACAGTCGCAAACTATGCCACTCCCGCCGGAGTCCGAAGTCCCTGCAGCCCAAGAAGTGGATTTCCGGACTTCTCAAAGGCCATCGTGAGTCCCCAGTGAAGCTGAGGCCAGTGGTCCCCAAGAGTAACGAGGAACCGCAACCCCTGGGTACCGTGCACTATTGTCGAGTGCAACCCCTTTACAACGTTCCACGAACTTGTGCTTTGGCCCACCTGTGGTCCTTGCCTCCAGCAGGAATCCCTCCAAAGATCATAGGCCTACCATGTCCCGAGTGACCGTGGGCCCCTGTGAGCGAATCCTCCCAAGGCGTCTTCACGATCCCTTGCCAGCCAGCTTGTCGGTTCCCAGAAGATTTTCTAAAGAAACCAAAGGGCTCCCCTGATTGCTCCAGGTCTGCCCTGACTTACCCTTGCTGGGTGAGTCCCACAGACCTTGCTGATCTGCGCCATTGCCTCTTTGCACTTTCCCCAAGACTTGCTGTTACCAAGGGTTGTTGGCTCCAATCGAGTCGCCGATACCGCAGTAAGCTGCAAACATTGTGGGACACGCCGAATCCAGCTCCTAGTTGTCATCGATGCCTTCTGGACCTCGTGGCTGAAGAGTCAAGGCAACTGTGAACAACCTGAATCTTGCGACGACGGTGGGCATCCATCTTCCTTGCCCCGAGTCACTGCCAAGTGACTTTGAACACTGTCCCCTCTGCTTTCAGGTCTTCCATCTTCCGAATCCAGGCTTGGATTCCTCCGGACACTTCTCCTGTCGCCGCAAGCAGCAAGTCTTCACTGGCTCCCATTGAAAACGACGCCGCGACCCGACACCAAAGAACACCTATGCACCCGGCTCCCCTGGGTGAGGTAACTTCAGCACTACGGTGCTCCTGTGGGTGTGGGCCCTAGAACTACTTACCCTGTAAGTGACTTGCTTGTAGCTTCCCTCGAAGTGTCCTAAAACTCTAACTTTCTAAGTGCGACAATTGCGCTGACTCAGTACAGGGTTCGCGTCTGTGTTAGACACACCGCGTCCATCTCCTTTGTAACACTATCTAGAACTGTATCCTTCGACTCGTACTGAGTCCGATCGGTGTTCGCCTCGAACACACAAAGGGCCTGTAACACTGAGATCTCCATTGCACTGACTCGCACAAGGTTCGCGTCTGTGTTAGACACAGCGCGTCCATCTCCCTTGCAACTCTATCTGTAACCGCGTCCTTCGACTCGTACAAGGACCGATCGGTGTGTTCGCCTCGAACACGCAAGGGACCTTTAACATTGAAATCTCAATCGCGTCTGAGAGCATAGACTCGCACAGGACTCGCACCGGTGCCAGGTCACCGCGTCCGTCCCCTGTGGGTCTCCTACAACTACCTGGGGTGGTTCTTGGGGGTCCCTCGATTCTAGATGCCCCAGACCTAGGTCTAGCAAACTAAGATTGTGATATTCGATTGTGCTAAACTTATTTTGATAATATTTGACTTGTACATATGTTCCTGACCTCTAATCTCATAAAGAGATTAGTAGAGAGTGTTTATTAATAAATACATATATATTTGATATATATACCTGTGTGGTGTCTTTTCATTTGGTGATTCAAGAGATTGTGTGGTAAAACAAGCTGCTTTACATTCCTTCAAGACTTAGCCTGAAGGCTGCTCTCCACAGCTACCACTAGGATAGCTTTCTATAAAGGTTGTCTTAAACCTATCTACCATAAGAGTCGAATTGTTCTGGTGCAAGGTGTCCACTTTAATTAGTGAACAGCATATGCCAGGCCAACTTCTCACATTGGTGGGCAGCGTGTGGGATTCCAGCTTGCTATTGTTTTACCAGAAAATCTCTATTTGAATTACTAACTGAAAACCACTATAGGTACTCAAGGTACATATAAAGTCAAGCTTAGTATCAATAAGTTCTACTGAACTTAGAGCTGTGTGCCAAGGGATAGCACACCCTTTCTACAGCTCAAGCTAGTATCAGTAGGCCACAAACTAGTGTAGGTAGTACAACACTGCACAACACTAGAATGTCCTTAAAGGGTGGAACCAGTGGATCCACTCAGCCTCAGTATAAGGACATGGCTTTCTCTGACTTGAGAGCCATGTGTGTTGAAAGACACCTGAGGCTAGGACAGAGTCCCTCAACCCTACACCTGATAGATCTGCTGACAGCAGATGATCTTAGATTGGCTCTAGGAGCTAATGGGTCTGAATCAGTGGGTAGGTCAATTACAGTATCTGGGTCAGATGATGAAAATCAGAATGACCAGGACTCTGTGATTGAAGGGCCAGGCCTCAAGGGGCCTGAAAAGGACAGAGGAATTCTCCCTAAGAGAGCTGACAGAGTGGAGGAGAGGCATAGGTCCCCTTCCAGGGAATCTGACCACTCTTATCACTCTGGCAGAGAATTTGTCCACCAGAGGAACTCATACTTTCCCATAAGAGAGACCTCCTCTGAAAGAATGTGCAAACTGCTGCAGTATGAGGAAGCAAGAGTTGCCCTCAGAACCAAGCAGTTGGCACTGGATAGAGAAGCCCTGGAGATCCAGAGAGCTTCTAGAAGAGAGGGTTAGAACCCCTTGGTGGCAGCAACAGTGTCCCTAGAGGCAGAGAATCTATTCCAGACCATAGGAACCTGAGCAAGGTTGTTCCTCCCTACCAGAGTGGGGATGATATCCACAAGTGGATAACTGCTATGGAGAGGGCCTGTAGAGTACAGCAGGTCCCCCAAAAGCAGTGGGCAGCAATCTTGTGGCTCTCCTTTTCAGACAAAGGTAGAGACAAGCTCCTCACTGTTAGAGAAGAGGATGCTGATGATTATGAAGTCCTGAAGAGTGCACTGATAGATGGGTTTGGCTTAACCACTGAGCAGTACAGGTTGAAGTTCAGAGACACCCAGAAGGCACAGACTCAGGACTGGACTGACTTTGTTGATTGTGCAACCAAGGCTCTGGAGGGTTGGCTGGTTGGCAGTAGGGTTACTGATTTCAAGGGATTGTATAATCTGATGATGAGAGAACAGATCCTTAATAATTGCCAGAACCAGTTGTTGCATCAATACCTGGTGGACTCAGATCTGACCTCTCCCCAAGAATTGAGAAAGAAGGCAGACAAATGGGTCAGAACCAGGGTGAGGCAGAAACCCTAGAACCAAGGGGGTGACACCAAGAAGCAAGATCCTAAAGGCTCTGTGAAAGGTGGGGATAAGTCAAAAGACCAGAAGTCTTCAGAAGGGCCCCAGAAATCTGCATCTGGTGGGGAGTCACAATCCAACAAGGGAAAAGGCCAAAAGAAGCCCTGGTGCAAAACCTGTAAACAGAAAGGGCACTGGACTTCTGACTGTAACAAGTCCAAAGACCAAACCACCACCACTTCTGCCCCTAAGGCAACTGTTCCCCCTAGCTCAGCTACTGGTGGAGGTGGTACTCAGAATAAGGGTGTAGTAGGGTTGACCCTGGGTTCTGAAGTGGACTCTGACCTAGTCAGAGTGCCCACTCAGGCAATGCTGATTTGTGAGGGAGACCTTAATATGTCCTTCCTAGTAAGCCCCAGTAATCTGGGCAAATACAAACAGCAGCCTGTAATAAATGGCAAACAGGCTTTGGCATTTAGGGACACAGGTGCTAGTGTCACCATGGTGGCAGAGGATCTTGTGGACCCTGGACAGATCATCCTGGGCGAAATGTACCAGGTGACCAATGCAAGCAATGTCAAGACCAACCATAGTCTGGCAGTTGTGAATTTCTCCTGGGGAGGGGTAACTGGCCTCAAGAAGGTTGTAGTCAGTGCAGACCTTCCTGTCGAATGTCTATTGGGCAATGATCTAGAGACTTCAGCCTGGTCTGAAGTAGAGTTATGGACTCATGCTGAGATGTTGGGCATCCCTGCAGAGGTATTTGCTGTGACCAGGTCACAAGCAAGAATGCATAACACTGAACCAGCTCTGGATCCTGGAACAATGGACCAGATGCTTCCCAAGAGGAGGAGCAGTAGGGTAAAGGCAGTGCCTTCCCCTCTGTCTCAGATCACAGATTCACCCCCAGAGGGAGGGGAAGCAGATCCTGAAGAAGGAACTGCCCCAGAGGGACTTGAGCCTGATCAGGTTGAGTTCTTGGGGGCAGGGGGCCCTTCTAGGGAAGATCTGAGTAAGGAGCAACAGTGCTGCCCCTCTCTTGAACCCCTCAGACAGCAGGCTGCTGCTGAGGCTGCTGGGAGTGCTAGTGGGTCCCATAAAGTTTATTGGGATGAGGGACTCCTATATTCTGAGGGTAGAGATCCAGCCCCTGGAGCCACCAGGAGGATGGTAATACCTCAGAAGTTTAGGGGGTTCCTCTTGACCCTAGCACATGACATCCCTTTAGCAGGACACTTGGGCCAAAACAAGACCTGGGACAGGCTTGTTCCACATTTTCATTGGCCACATATGTCAGAGGACACAAAGGAGTTTTGTCGCTCCTGTGTCACATGCCAAGCCAGTGGTAAGGCAGGTGGCACAACAAAGGCCCCCTGATACCATTACCTGTGGTGAGGGTACCCTTTGAAAGGGTAGGGATTGACATTGTTGGTCCCCTTGACCCTCAAACTGCATCTGGGCACAGGTTTATCCTGGTGGTAGTGGATCATGCCACCAGGTACCCAGAAGCAATTCCCCTGAGGACCACCACAGCCCCTGTGGTGGCGAGAGCCCTCATTGGAGTCTTCTCCAGAGTGGATTTCCCAAAGGAGGTCATTTCTGACAGAGGTGCCAACTTCATGTCAGGATATCTGAAAGCAATGTGGAAGGAGTGTGGTGTAACTTATAAGTTCACCACCCCTATCACCCACAATGCAATGGTTTAGTTGAACGCTTCAACAAAACCTTGAAAGGAATGATTAAAGGACTCCCAGAGAAGCTTAGGCGGAAATGGGACCTTCTTCTTCCTTGCCTGTTGTTTGCATACAGAGAGGTTCCACAGAAGGGGTTGGTTACAGCCCATTTGAGCTTCTGTTTGGGCATCCTGTGAGAGGTCCACTGTGTTTGGTAAAAGAGGGCTGGGAGTTACCTCTCAAGCCCCCCAAACAAGATGTGATGGACTATGTACTTGGTCTCCGCTCCCGGATGGCAGAGTACATGAAAAAGGCAACCAAAAACCTGGAGGCCAGCCAAGAATTACAAAAAGCTTGGCATGACCAAAAGGCTGTACTGACTGTATACCAGCCAGGACAGAAAGTGTGGGTGTTGGAGCATGTGGCCCCAGCAGCCCTCCAGGACAAGTGGAGTGGCCCCCATACAATAGTTGAACAGAAGGGAGAAGTCACCTACCTGGTGAATCTTGGAACTCCCAGGAGCCCCCTGAGGGTGCTCCATGTCAACAGATTAAAGCCATATGTTGACAGGGCTGACATGGGCTTGCTCATGGCGACTGATGAGGAACAGGAGGAGGAGAGTGACCCTCTCCCTGACCTGCTCTCTCAGAACCCTGATGATGGGTCAGTAGATGGTGTTGCTTTGGCAAGCAGCCTCACTGACCATCAGCAAACTGAGTGCAGACAAGTTCTGCAACAGTATAGACATATGTTTAGCCTGACCCCTAGTCAGACTTCCTGGTGCACCCATGAGGTGGACACTGGAGACAGTCTGCCTGTCAAGAATAAAATCTACAGGCAACCTGACCATGTCAGGGACTGTATCAGGACTGAAGTCCAGAAAATGTTGGAGCTAGGTGTAATTGAGCCTTCAGATAGCCCTTGGGCTAGCCCAGTAGTCCTGGTACCCAAGCCTCATACCCAGGGTGGTAAGAAAGAAATGAGGTTTTGTGTAGACTACAGAGGCCTCAATGAAGTCACTAGGACTGATGCCTATCCCATACCAAGGGCAGATGAGCTGATTGATATTTTGGCCTCAGCCAAGTATCTAAGCACGTTTGACCTGACAGCTGGCTACTGGCAGATCAGGTTAGCTGATGATGCAAAATCCAAAACAGCATTTTCGACCCCTGGTGGGCACTACCACTTCGTGGTGATGCCCTTTGGATTGAAAAATGCACCTGCCACTTTTCAGAGGTTGGTGAATAAAGTTCTGACAGGGATGGAAACTTATTGCTCAGCTTATCTAGATGATATTGCTGTCTTTAGTTCCTCCTTGCAGGATCACCTGGTCCACCTCAGGAATGTTTTGGAGGCCCTGCAGAAAGCAGGCCTCACTATCAAGGCCACTAAGTGCCAGATAGGGCAGAGTCAGGTTGTATACCTGGGCCACCTTGTGGGTGGAGGCCAGGTTCAGCCTTTACAGAGCAAAATCCAAACCATAATGGAATGGGTTGCTCCAACCACCCAGACACAGGTGAGAGCCTTCTTAGGCCTGACTGGGTACTATAGGAGGTTTGTCAAGGGATATGGATCTATAGTGACCCCCTTGAATGATCTGACCTCCAAGAAAATGCCAAAAAAGGTTCAGTGGACAGCTAGCTGTCAAAAGGCATTTGAAGACCTAAAGCAGGCCATGTGCACTGCCCCCATCTTACAGAGTCCAGACTACACCAAAAAGTTCATTGTCCAAACAGATGCTTCTGAGCTGGGTGTGGGAGCTGTACTGTCTCAACTGAATGATGAAGGTCAAGACCAGCCAGTAGCTTTTATTAGCAGAAGGCTGACCCCTAGAGAGAAACGTTGGTCAGCTATAGAGAGGGAGGCCTTTGCTGTGGTGTGGGCCCTGAAGAAGCTGAGGCCATACTTGTTTGGCACTCACTTCATAGTTCAGACTGACCACAAGCCCCTCCTATGGCTTAAACAGATGAAAGGTGAGAACCCAAAACTTTTGAGGTGGTCCATTTCCCTACAGGGGATGGACTATACAGTGGAACATAGACCTGGGACCCAACATGCCAATGCATATGGACTCTCAAGGTATTTCCACTTTGAACACGAAGACTCAACTGGTCAAGGTTAGTTTAGTGTCCCTGCGTTTGGGGGGTTGTGTAGGAGAGTAGGATCTGCCTCTTATGTTGCCCCCACTTTTTTCTGATGTTTACACTGGTTTCTGGCTATAGTCTGGCTGGGACCCTGCTAATCAGGGTCCCAGCCTCTCTGTTCTCTCTAAACGATTTGGAGTGCACTCTAGGTGCACTAGTGATTGGATACTGTGGTACCTTATGAGTCCCTAGTATATGGTACCTTAGGTACCAAGGGCATAGGTACTCCACAGGCCTACCAGGGGCTGCAGCATGTATTATGCCACCCCTGGGAAGCAGACTAAATCTGACACCACAGGCCTGCTACTGCAGCCTGGGTGAGGAAGTGCTAGCACCCTCACTGAGATATAGGTCCCCTATATCTCTCCTACACACACATATAAACCTATCAGTCACCCCTAAGGCAGGCCCTATCAATCCTGAGGGCAGGGTGCTTGGCTTCCATGTGAGGGGGTGCCTCTGCCTGAGCAGGGCCCCTCTGCAGCTCTCAGAGTCCATTCTCTGGTGCTGTTTGTGGATGCGGTTAAACCATATACTTTTAAGTGCATTATATCCTCGCGGTAAAATGCTAACTTTGGAATGGCTGCATCGAAACATGTCGTGTTTGGTGTCAAACATCTTGGAATACTACCCCCCGCCAGTCCTGGCGGCGGGGGTAGCATTCCACCCTTCTAGAGGGATAGACATGTACCTACTGTGGAAACGCGGTAGAATCCTGCAGAGCCCTGGCATCACAAAATGGATGCCACCAGTCACAGACACTGGGCTGCCCTCCTGCTGATGACCAACACTCGCAGTGGAGGAAGCCCAACAATAGATATCCTGTCCCAAGGGGTGTGACCACCTCCCAGACAGGGTTTAGTGTATTGGGGCTGGGTGGGTGCACTCTTAGAGTGCTTTGAAGTCCTGCACTGGGGGAGCAGAAGGCTCCTCTGTGCATATGCCAGTTCAAACCGGCTCAGGGGCTACCTGTCCCTGCTCTGGCACGAAACTGGACAAAGGGAAGTGGGTGTAGCCACTCACTCCCTGACCCTCCCATAGGTAGGGTCATAGAGCTAGTCCCTCCCTTTCTTTTAGTATAAGAGGGGGAACCTGTGCATTGCACCCTAGATTTCCCTGGACGACGCTCTGAAGAAGAATCTCGGACCTTCGACGTTCCACTACCTTTGGAAGACTGAAGAATCTCCCTTGGAGTCAAGGAGTGACTCCCCTGCTTGGCAGGCACCAAAAACTACAAACAACGGTCGCAAACTACGCCGCTCCCGCCGGAGTCCGAAGTCCCTGCAGCCCAAGAAGTGGATTTCCTGACTTCTCAAAGGCCATCGTGAGTCCACAGCGAAGCAGAGGCCAGTGGACCCCAAGAGTAACGAGGAACCACGACCCCTGGGTACCGTGCACTATTGTCGAGCGCAACCCCTTTACAACGTTCCACAAACTTGTGCTTTGGACCACCTGTGGTCCTAGCCTCTAGCAGGAATCCCTCCGAAGATCAGAGGTCTACCATGTCCCGAGTGACCGTGGGCTCCTGTGAGCGAATCCTCCAGAGGTGTCTTTGCGATCCCTTGCCAGCTGGCTTGTGGGTCCCCAGAAGACTTTCTAAAGAAACCAAAGGGCTCCCCTGATTGCTCCAGGCATGCCCTGACTTACCCTCACTGGGTGAGTCCTACAGACCTTGCTGGTCTGCGCCATTGCCTCTTTGCACTTTCCCAAAGACTTGCTGTTACCAAGGCTTGTTGGCTCCAATCGAGTTGTCGACACTGCAGTAAGCTGCAGACATCGTGGGACACGCCAAATCCAGCTCCTGGTTGTCGTTGACGCCTCCTGGACCTCGTGGCTGAAGAGTCAAGGCAACCGCAAATTACCTGAATCTTGCGATGACGGTAGGCATCCATCTTCCTTGCCCCCAGTCACTGCCAAGTGACTTTGAACACTGTCCCCTCTGCTTTCAGGTCTTCCAACTTCCGAATCCAGGCTTGGATTCCTCCGGACACTTCTCCTGTCGCCGCAAGCAGCAAGTCTTCACTGGCTCCCATTGAAAACGACGCCGCAACCCGACACCAAAGAACACCTATGCACCCGGCTCCCCTGGGTGAGGTAACTTCAGCACTATGGTGCTCCTGTGGGTGTGGGCCCTAGAACTATTTACCCTGTAAGTGACTTGCTTGTAGCTTCCCTCGAAGTGTCCTAAAACTCTAACTTTCTAAGTGCGACAATTGCGCTGACTCGTACAGGGTTCGCGTCTGTGTTAGACACACCACGTCCATCTCCTTTGTAACACTATCTAGAACTGTATCCTTCGACTCGTACTGAGTCCGATCGGTGTTCGCCTCGAACACACAAAGGGCCTGTAACACTGAGATCTCCATTGCACTGACTCGCACAAGGTTCGCGTCTGTGTTAGACACAGCGCGTCATTCTCCCTTGCAACTCTATCTGTAACCGCGTCCTTAGACTCGTACAAGGACCGATCGGTGTGTTAGCCTCGAACACGCAAGGGACCTTTAACATTGAAATCTCAATCGCGTCTGAGCGCATAGACTCACACAGGACTCGCACCGGTGCCAGGTCACCGCGTCCGTTCCCTGTGGGTCTCCTACAACTACCTGGGGTGGTTCTTGGGGGTCCCTCGATTCTAGATGCCCCAGACCTAGGTCTAGCAAACTAAGATTATGATATTCGATTGTGCTAAACTTATTTTGATAATATTTGACTTGTACATATGTTCCTGACCTCTAATCTCATAAAGAGATTAGTAGAGAGTGTTTATTAATAAATACATATATATTTGATATATATACCTGTGTGGTGTCTTTTCATTTGGTGATTCAAGAGATTGTGTGGTAAAACAAGCTGCTTTACATTCCTTCAAGACTTAGCCTGAAGGCTGCTCTCCACAGCTACCACTAGGATAGCTTATTATAAAGGTTGTCTTAAACCTATCTACCATAAGAGTCGAATTGTTCTGGTGCAAGGCCAACTTCTCACAGAGGGGTAGAGAAAGAGGCAAGAGGGGTACAGAAAGAAAAAAAAGAAGTGCAGAAAGAAGCAACAGAGGTGCAGAAAGAGACAAGAGAGGAGCAGAAAGAGGGAAGAGGAGTGCAGAAAGAGGCACCAGGGTTGCAGAAAGGAAGGACAGAGGTGCAGAAAGAGGCAAGACAAGTGCAGAAAGAAGCAACAGAGATCCAGAAAGGGGGAGGAGGGGTAGAGAAAGAGGCAAGAGTGGTGCAGAAAGAAGCAAGAGCAGTGCAGAAAGAACCAACAGGTGCAAAAAGAGGCAAGAGGGGTGCAGAAAAAGGTAGGAGAGGTGCACAAAGAGGCAAGAGGGGTACAGAAAGAGGCAGGAGGGGTGCAGAAAGAAGGATGAGAAGTCCAGAAAGAAGCAACAGAGGTGCAGAAAGAAACAAAAGAAGTGCAGAAAGAAGGAACAGAGGTGCAGAAAGAGGCAAGAGGGGTGCAGAAAGAGAGGAGGGGTGTGAAAGAGGCACGAGGGATGCAAAAAGAAGCAAGAGAGGTGCAGAAAGAAGCAAGAGAAGTGCATAAAGAAGCAACAGATGCAGAAAGGGGGAAGTGGGGTAGAGAAAGAGGCAAGAGGGATACAGAAAGAAACAAGAGAGGTGCAGAAAGAAACAAAAGAAGTGCAGAAAGAAGGAACAGAGGTGCAGAAAGAGGCAAGAGGGGTGCAGAAAGAGAGAAGAGGGGTGTGAAAGAGGCACAAGGGGTGCAGAAAGAAGCAAGAGGGATGCAGAAAGAAGCAAGAGAGGTACAGATAAAAAAAAGAAGTGCAGAAAGGAACAGAGGTGCAGAAAGAGGCAAGAGGAGTGCAGAAAGAGGGAAGAGGGGTGCAGAAAGAGGGAAGAGGGGTGCAGAAAGAGGCATGAGGGGTGCAGAAAGAAGCAAGAAAGGTGCAGAAAGAGACAAGAGAGGAGCAGAAAGAGGCACCAGGGTTGCAGAAAGGAAGGACAGAGGTGCAGAAAGAGGCAAGACAAGTGCAGAAAGAAGCAACAGAGATCCAGAAAGGGGGAGGAGGGGTAGAGAAAGAGGCAAGAGTGGTGCAGAAAGAAGCAAGAGCAGTGCAGAAAGAAACAACAGAGGTGCAAAAAGAGGCAAGAGGGGTGCAGAAAAAGGTAGGAGAGGTGCACAAAGAGGCAAGAGAGGTACAGAAAGAGGCAGGAGGGGTGCAGAAAGAAGGATGAGAAGTCCAGAAAGAAGCAACAGAGGTGCTGAAAGAGGCCTAAAGGATACAGAAAGAGCAAGAGAAGTGCAGAAGGAAGCAACAGAGGCACAGAAAGAGGCAAAAGAGGTGCAGAAAGAGGGAACGGGTGCAGAAAGAGGCAAGAGAGGTACAGAAAGAGAAAAAAGGGGTGCAGAAAGACACAAGAGAGGTGCAGAAACAAGCAAGAGAAGTGCAGAAAGAGGCAAGTGAGGTGCATAAAGAGGCAAGACAGGTACAGAAAGAAGCAAGAGGGGTGCAGAAATATGCAAGAGAGTAGCAGATAGAAACAAGAGCAGTGCAGAAAGAACCAACAGAGGTGCTGAAAGAGGCATGAAGGATGCAGAAAGAGGCAAGAGAAGTGGAGAAAGAAGCAACAGAGGTACAGAAAGAGGCAAGAGTGGTGCAGAAAGAGGGAAGAGTGGTGTAGAAAGAGGCAAGAGAGGTGCAAAAACAGGCAAGAGAGGTGCAAAAACAGGCAAGAGAGGTGCAGAAACAGGCAAGAGGAGTGCAGAAAGAGGGAAGAAGGGTGCAGAAAGAGGCAAGTGAGGTGCAGAAAGAGGCAAGAGAGGTGCAAAAACAGGCTAGAGAGGTGCAGAAAGAGGGAAGAGGAGTGCAGAAAGAGGGAAGAAGGGTGCAGAAAGAGGCACGAGGGGTGCAGAAAGAAGCAAGAAAAGTGCAGAAAGAAACAAAAGAAGTAGAGAAAGAAGCAACAGAGGTCCAGAAAGAGACAAGAGGGGAGCAGAAAGAGGGAAGAGGAGTGCATAAAGAGGTACCAGGTTTGCAGAAAGGAGGGACAGAGGTGGAGAAAGAGGCAATAGAAGTGCAAAAAGAAGCAACAGAGATGCAGAAATGGGGAGGAGGGGTGGAGAAAGAGGCAAGAGGGGTGCAGAAAGAAGCAAGAGCAGTGCAGAAAGAACCAACAGAGATGCAAAAAGAGGCAAGAGGGGTGCAGAAAACGGTAGGAGAGGTGCACAAAGAGGCAAGAGAGGTACAGAAAGAGGCAGGAGGGGTGCAGAAAGAAGGAAGAGAAGTACAGAAAAAAGCAACAGAGGTGTTGAAAGAGGCGCAAAGAGGGTGCTGAAAGTGCAAGAGAAGTGTAGAAGGAAGAAAGAGAGGTACAGAAAGAGGCAAAAGAGGTACAGAAACAGGCAGGAAAGGTGCAGAAAGAGGGAACAGGGGTGCAGAAAGAGGCAAGAGAGGAGCAGCAAGAGAAAAAAAGGGTGCAGAAAGAGGCAAGAGGGGTGCAGAAAGAAGCAAGTAAGGTGCGGAAAGAGGCAACAGAGAGGTGCAGAAACAAGCACGAAAAGTGCAGAAAGAGGCAAGAGAATTGCTGAAAGAAGCTCAGAGGTGTGGAAAGAAGCAAAAGAAGTGCAGAAAGAGGCAAGTGAGGTGCATAAAGAGGCAAGAGAGGTGCAGAAAGAGGCAAGAGGGGTACAGAAATGTGCAAGAGAGTAGCAGTTAGAAGCAAGAGCAGTGCAGAAAGAACCAATAGAGGTGCTGAAAGAGGCATGAAGGATGCAGAAAAAAGCAAGAGAATTGCTAAAAGAAGCAACAGAGGTGTAGAAAGAAGCGAGAAGTGCAGAAAGAGGCAAGTAAGATGCAGAAAGAGGCAAGAGAGGTGCAGAAAGAGGGAAGACGAGTACAGACAGAGACAACAGGGGTGCAGAAAGAAGCAAGACAGGTGCAGAAAGAAGCATGGGAAGTGCAGAATGAAACAACAGGGGTGCAGAAAGAGGCAAGAGAAGTGCAGAAAGAAGCAACAGATGTGCAGAAGGAGGCAAGAGAACTGCAGAAAGAGGCAAGAGAGTTTCAGAAAGAGGCAAGAGAGGTGCAGAAAAAGAGAACACGGGTGCAGAAAGAGGCAAGAGAGGTGCAGGAAGAGGGAAGAAAGGTGCAGAAAAAGACATGAGGAGTGCAGAAAGAAGCAAAGCAACAGAAGTGCAGAAAGAAGCAAGGGAAATGCAGAAAGGAGCAACAGAGGTGCAGAAAGAGCTAGGAGGGGTGCAGAAAGAAGCAAGAGAAGTACAGAAAGAAGCAACAGAGGTGCAGAAAGGCAAGAGGAGTGCAGAAAGAGGGAAGAGGGGTGCAGAAAGAGGTACGAGGGATGCAAAAAGAAGCAAGAGAGGTACAGAAAGAAGCAAGAGAAGTGCATAAAGAAGCAACAGTGATGCAGAAAGGGGGAAGTGGGGTGGAGAAAGAGGCAAGAGCGATACAGAAAGAAACAAGAGAGGTGCAGGAAGAAACAAAAGAAGTGCAGAAAGAAGGAACAGAGGAGCAGAAAGAGGCAAGAGGGGTGCAGAAATAGAGAAGAGGGGTGTGAAAGAGGCACGAGGGGTGCAGAAAGAAGCAAGAGGGATGCAGAAAGAAGCAAGAGAGGTACAGAAAGAAAAAAAAGAAGTGCAGAAAGAAGGACCAGAGGTGCAGAAAGAGGCAAGAGGAGTGCAGAAAGAGGGAAGAGGGGTGCAGACAGAGGCACGAGGGGTGCAGAAAGAAGCAAGAAAGGTGCAGAAAGAAACAAAAGAAGTACAGAAAGAAGCAACAGAGGTGCAGAAAGAGACAAGAGGGGAGCAGAAAGAGGGGACGCACCTGGAGACCGGCTTGTAAACGCCTTGCTGTCTGCTGCTCTGGGGGACCACATTGGCCATAATCCTCTGCTCCCTGGAGGGAGGAGCACCACTGTTGCCAAACGCGCTCATAAGCGCACAACACCATCGCGGCGCGGGACGCACCTGGAGACCGGCTTGTAAACGCCTTGCTGTCTGCTGCTCTGGGGGACCACATTGGCCATAATCCTCTGCTCCCTGGAGGGAGGAGCACCACTGTTGCCAAACACGCTCATAAGCGCACAACACCATCGCGGCGCGGGACGCACCTGGAGACCGGCTTGTAAACGCCTTGCTGTCTGCTGCTCTGGGGGACCACATTGGCCATAATCCTCTGCTCCCTGGAGGGAGGAGCACCACTGTTGCCAAACGCGCTCATAAGCGCACAACACCATCGCGGCGCGGGACGCACCTGGAGACCGGCTTGTAAACGCCTTGCTGTCTGCTGCTCTGGGGGACCACATTGGCCATAATCCTCTGCTCCCTGGAGGGAGGAGCACCACTGTTGCCAAACGCGCTCATAAGCGCACAACACCATCGCGGCGCGGGACGCACCTGGAGACCGGCTTGTAAACGCCTTGCTGTCTGCTGCTCTGGGGGACCACATTGGCCATAATCCTCTGCTCCCTGGAGGGAGGAGCACCACTGTTGCCAAACACGCTCATAAGCGCACAACGCCATCGCGGCGCGGGACTCGCGCGGGCCGCGCCCGGGCGAAGCCCGGGCCAAGGGCGGGCTCGTCCTTGCCCGTCATCGCCAGGAAGAGGCAGGGCAGGGCTACACCTCTTTCACTGTCCACGCAAGAGGCTCTTAGCTTCAAAATTAAGGTACTGTTGTTTGGGCTTATTGTATTCCTACAAGAGCCTTCCTTATTGGCTAGTTGGTAGACCGGGACCTTACTTTTTCTATTTGTTTTTGGACTGTTTTGTTGGACCCTTAAACGTTCAGGACTTATTACATTTACAATTTTATAATTCTTATCTGGGTTGGCTGATCCCCGCAAGTATTGGGTAACCTGTATTGCTTTTTCTGTGGTCAACAAAACAAATTGCTTTTCCTATAATAGGTATGGGAAAACGGAAAGCCATGGAAAGCGCAGAGGTGGGGGGACTGGGAGCCAGGGGACTGGGTGTCGTGGGTTAGGCAAGGGGAAAAAGGCCAAAAATCACGCAAACATGCTGCTAACAATTGTGTCCTAGATAGAATAGACACACTGATTAATGAGTGCGAAACTATATTGGTGTCAGATCACGTGGCCTTGTATAATAATGACAACTTAAACCCTTCTGATCCAAAATCCCCTGCCCGTCCGCTTGTTGTCGCTCCCATGTTCCATAAACACGTTAGCAAACGAATTATCCACCCAAGTGTTAATAAGGACTGTGATCTTGCTGGGGTACAAGAGAAGGTTGTTTCTGTCCCGGTTTTTGCCCCGGATGAATTAGTCTGCAAGCAATTGACTCCAACGAAGCATGATATTCTATGTTCAAATAGATTCGCCTTGCTTGCAACCTCTCCTGATGTAGTATGTGAGCAGGCTTCACCACCAGGTATATCTCAAGGAGGTAGTAATGATGAGCAATTACTTCTTGAAACATTAGGGCCTATTGATTCCCTTAGGGCGGAGATTACATCATTGAAAGGGTTGATTAAAGAGCTCACTCACTTGGTGAAGGCATTACTTCCTTGGGCCCATGAGGTATCCCAGGAGCAGCCACCTGCACTATCACGACAAATTTTTACCTTGCCTGGAGTGCCAAGCACTACAGGGGTAGAACTGGGGGAAAGTGGAGCTATTTTTCCAAATAACTCAGTTAATCATAAGTCTCCTGGTTCTACATTTCCAAGAACGAATATTCCTGAGTGCAAGATAACAAATAACTTTCCAACATTACCCATGCCAAAAAAAGGTCAGGCTGTCTCTGGTGGCCTTTGCAGGCCAAAGGACATTACATGGCCTGCGAAGGTTCCACTACAACTCCTACAACGGAGAGATGCTTATTCATTACCACCATTGCAAGGCCCTAATATTTACATGATAAATGTACCTAAACTTGGCTCACATAATAATATAGAAAGCGTGGACTCCTTGACCAATAAGGTCATACATTGGATACGCCACACTAGAGGTTGTCGCTCAGTGATCCGTGAAGATATCACGCGGGCACGTAGATGTACTATTCCTACCCAAATCTATGATTGTATCGAGCTCACATTCTCTAATGTTGATCTGGCAGAGAACCTTTTGGCCTTGGAATTCAGATCTTGTGCCCCTCCTACTTCAGCTATACAGTTTAGGCGAGATCAAGTTTTCCCAGGGGACGGGTCCCAATCCCAACTCGAGGGAGGTTCAATGCTTGAAGCAGTGGATTGACTGCTTGTTGAGCCTGGCTGCTCATCAAGGTACGACACGGCGGGGGTTGGCCAGACTCATAATTCTAACGAGTGTTCTGTTCCCCTCTCCAGTAAAGATTCATCTGAGATTTTAGGGGTGGTGTCGAACCACTCCGAACAGGGTTTACAAGAGATTGTTCCTTGCATTCTTCCTGATTTGTCATTGGCACCAGATCCTTTGGATTTATCTTGTACCTTAACACCGTATTGTTTATATGAGGGGGACTCAGGTACATGCCCACATCAGCTGAAAATTTTATCGTGGAATGTGGCAGGTTTACCAAACAAGTTATTACTGCCGCACTGGAATGATTTTGTGGAGGGCTTTGACATATGCTTATTCCAGGAGACGTGGAGTTTGGCCCCACTCCACAAATCTGGCTATGCCTGCTATTGCATCCCGGCAATAACAAAGGGGAGAGGGCGACCTTCAGGAGGGCTGATTATTTGGGTGAGCATTTCCTTAGACTGCCAGACCATTGTCCAATCTACCAAGAGTTCTGACATTCTGTGGTTAACTATTAAAGGCCCTAGGGGAGGAGGTATATTGGAGCTGTTCAATGTTTACATTAGAGGAACTAAGGGAGGCCAACAATCACCCATTGTTACACTTTTAGACCATTCCCTATCCAGTTGCAAGCCCGAAGCGAAAATTATAGTAGGAGGAGACTTCAACTGTACCTTTGAGCCTTTGAGCTTAGAGGACATGCTGGAGCTGGAGGATAGTGATGCAAAATGGTCGGTCCCCCTCTTAATATTTCTCCCATTAGAAAGTGGTCCCCGCTTGCAATTCAATTTAATGCATTAACCATTGAACATGGTCTTAGAGCTGCAAACGGTAGAACCCACTCGGATACGCATGGTGCAAACACTTATAATAGAGTAGGCTGCTCTTCACGAATAGACTACATTCTAGTGGATGTAAAGTTATGGGTTCAAGTGTCAGACATGTACGTGGGCACCACAACTGACAGTGACCACAACCCTCTTTGTTTGACATTTGAATCGCTTTGGGCCACCCAGTCCTCACAACAAAGGAGGAGGGCCATAGCTTCGGTTATAGATATCGTTCCTTCAAATTGCAAAAGATATCTGAAATGGCATATGATCAGCGCACATGAAATAAAACTATCTAGCGTTAAGGCAGTTGTCTCCTCTGGTATCCAAGCCCTCCAGGCAACTCTATTGACCGCCGAGCCCTGTGCAGGAGCTTTTTTAGTTCACTCTCGCACTACAGAACAATTGAGCACTCTTTTCCTAGCCACCCAAAACCATGACAAAAAAAAGGCATTTCGGCAAAGACAGCACTTGTGGTATACTAAAAATGTAGACTAAATAGACAAACAATGGCAGCTGCAATTAGGTCTAAGAATTCCGAAATAATAAAACTAGCGAGAAAGAATTATAGGGCAGCCCTTCATGAGGCTAGAATAGAGTGGGATGAATGTCATTGGAAAAATTTGAAAGACGCAAGTCTACAGAAGAACAAAAACCAATTCTGGTCCCTTGTTAGTAAGGGTACTAGTCGAGACCCTATCTCTTTGTCTAACCATATCACAAGCCATGAATGGTATGACCATTTTAGGAAATTGTATTCCACTCCTAATGATGAACGTCTGGAGGAGTTAAGCGACTCCACAGACGTTCCTCTGGCGGGGAATGCGATCAACCCCTTCACGCTGCTTGAAATTGAAATGGCTATTGCAAAGATAGTGCCGGGTAAAGCTCCTGGACCTGATGGTCTTCCTGGTGACCTCTTCTTGGCCGATTCCAGAAATTGGTCACGTTATATTCAACTTTTGATCAATAGCATAGCCAATGGATCCCCTATTCCTGACTCTTGGAAAGGAGCGCTGGTGGTCCCGATATTTAAAAAAGGGGATAGGGAAGACCCATCAAACTACAGGCCAATAAGCTTAATAGATGCCATGCAAAAGTTGGTAGGTAGAGTTCTCCTACAGCGAATACAGACTTGGGCTGAAGAGGAGGATATTTTATCCCAATATCAGGCTGGGTTTAGAAGAAACACAGGCACGATTGACCAAGTCTTCAGGTTATTGCTTATATATTGGAAGGTTGTTGTTATTGGTAAGGGAAGTCTGTACCTTGCTTTTATTGATTTAAGAACAGCTTTTGATCTTGTTCCTAGGCTAAGACTGTGGCAAACGCTGAGGGATCTGGGTGCCCCCCTCTCCTTCTTAATTTTTTAATTCGTCTGCACGAAGGAAACTTCGCCCAAGTTAGGTGGGGTCCCCATGGGGAGGTAACAGAAAAGATTCCAGTCGGCAGGGGAGTCCGCCAGGGGTGTGTCATGGCACCTACCCTGTTTTCTTTGTACATCAATGGGGTGGTGAGATTTCTTCAGGAGATCCAGTCAGATGCACCAATTCTGGCGGGCGAGAAAGTTCCTACATTGCTGTTTGCCGACGACACCCTTCTGGTGTCGAAAACCCCGATTGGGCTGCAAAGACTTCTTAATCGATACCATCTATTCTGCGAATCCAGGGGTCTGGTTATTAATACAGAAAAGACAAAATTCATGGCTTTTAATCCATACAAGGCTTTTAAAAATGATTTAATTTTAAATAATATTCGATTAGAGAGGGTACATGTGTTTGATTATTTGGGCATCCGCCTCACTGACAAAATGCATTGGAAGCCGCATCTAGCTAAGATGTTATTAAATCACAAACGTGCTGCTGGAGCTCTCAGTAAAGAACATCGGGCCTCCTATAGTAGACCGGTAGCCCCAGCTCTTGCAATTTACGAAGCCAAAGCCGCAGCCGCTGCGTTGTACGGGGCGGAGCTATGGGGCTTTGAAAACACCGAAGTTATTGGTAGGTCCGAGAATAAGTTTATGAGGGATTTGGTAATGCTTCCAAGTAACACTCCATTAACCCCCCTGATGTTTGATATGGGCAGACGGCCTTTTAGGGATATTGCAAAATTGCGCCCTCTTCTTTTTGGGCGCGAGTGATGCGCACCCCAGAGCTTGTCAATTATGCCGCGGCCCTAACAGAGGTGATAGGTCTAGACTTAGGGTATAGGGTAAAGTGGATATCCAGTGTTAGAAGGCTGCTGTCCAAGTTGAGCTTTACGGAAGCATGGGAAACTCAGATACCACCTACCAAGGCAGAGCTTAAGCATACCTATTGGAACTGGGTCGATACCAAAGAACTGAGCAATCCAGAAATGGGGAGCTTAACAGAAGAGTTCTTTCGCCACAAACAGTGTAGAGGTTTGGAGCCCTACTTGGACAACATCCAGATACCACGTGATAGACAGTTATTCATGCAATTTAGGCTGGGCACACTTCCTATTAATGCAACCACCTCCAAGTGGCACTCTCACAAGTATCAAAGTAAGGCATGCCCTTGCTGTGGAGCGCCGTTGGAAAGCTTGCCCCATCTTTTGTTTAACTGTCCGGCATATTCCATTGCTAGGTCCAGCTGGATAAAACCGGTCTGTAAAATTATGGGCACACGTGACTATAGGATTGCTTTGCGCATCCTAAAAACTGACCCAGGTGTGCTTTTTCATGTGGGGTGGCGAAGTTTTTGAGCCGCGCCTGGATCATCAGAAATAAAGCATTAAAGGGTACTAGCACGCTTGTGGAGGGATAAATATTTATGTCCGCTTATATACTTCCCAACTTCTGGCTGTTTCCCTTCATCTCCCTTGATATCTTAGTATAAATGTTTTTATTCGCAAGCTCCGTATATTATGTCTGGTTGTGCATCTAGGCTCACTTTTTTAACCATTTTGTAAGGCCTTGTTGTAGGAAGGTGGAATCTGACTATATGGTTGCCCCCACTTTTTTCCTGGTGTTTTGCTGGTTTATGACTTAGTTGGACTGGGACCCTGCTATTCAGGGCCCCAGTCTATCTGCTCTCTCTAAACGACATGGAGTGCACTCTAGGTGCACTAGTGATTGGATACTGTGGTGCCTTATGAGTCCCTAGTATATGGTACCTTAGGTGCCAAGGGCATAGGTACTTCACAGGCCTACCAGGGGCTGCAGCATGTGTTATGCCACCCCTGGGAAGCAGTCTAAATCTGACACCACAGGCCTGCTACTGCAGCCTGGGTGAGGTGGTGCTAGCACCCCTCACTGAGATATAGGTTTCCTATATCTCTCTTGCACACACATATAAACCTATCAGTCACCCCTAAGGCAGGCCCTATCAATCCTGAGGGCAGGGTGCTTGGCTTCTATGTGAGGGGGTGCCTCTGCATGAGCAGGGCCCCTCTGCAGTTCTCAGAGTCCATTCTCTGGTGCTGTTTGTGGATGCGGTTAAACCATATACTATTTAAGTGCATTATATCCTCGCGGTAAATGCTAACTTTGGAATGGCTGCATCAAAACATGTCGTGTTTGGTGTCAAACATCTTGGAATACTACCCCCCGCCAATCTTGGCGGCGGGGGTAGCATTCCACCCTTCTAGAGGGATAAGACATGTACCTGCTGTGGAAACGCGGTAGAATCCTAAAGAGCCCTGGCATCACAAAATGGATGCCACCAGTCACAGACACTGGGCTGCCCTCCTGCTGATGACCGAAACTCACAGTGGAGGAAGCCCAACAATAGGCATCCTGTCACAGGGAGGTGTAACCACCTTCCAGACAGGGTTTAGTGTATTGGGGCTGGGTGGGTGCACTCTTAGAGTGCTTTGAAGTCCTGCACTGGGGGAGCAGAAGGCTCCTCTGTGCATATGCCAGTTCAAACCAGCTCAGGGGCTACCTGCCCCTGCTCTGGCGCGAAACTGGACAAAGGGAAGTGGGTGTAGCCACCCCCTCCCTTGACCCTCCCATAGGTGGGGTCATAGAGCTAGTCCATCCCCTCTTTTTAGTATAAGAGGGGGAACCTTGCCATTGCAAAGCAGATAACCCCTGGACGACGCTCTACAGAAGAATCCTGGCCCTTCGACGTTCCACTACCTTTGGAAGACAGAAGAATCTCCCTTGGAGTCAAGGAGTGACTCCCCTGCTTGGCAGGCACCCAAAACGACAACGACGGTCGCAAACTACGCCGCTCCCGCCGGAGTCCGAAGTCTCTGCAGCCCAGGAAGTGGATTTCCTGACCTCTCCCAGGCCATCGTGAGTCCCCAGCGAAGCTGAGGCAAGTGGACCCCACGAGTAACGAGGAACCGCGACCCCTGGGTACCGTGCACTATTGTCGAGTGCAACCCCTTTACAACGTTCCACAAACTTGTGCTTTGGACCACGTGTGGTCCCGACCTCCAGCAGGAATCCCTCCGAAGATCAGAGGCCTACACCGTCCCGAGTGACCGTGGGCCCCTGTTGAGTGATTCCGCCCGAGGTGTCTTCGCGATCCCTTGCCCGCTGGCTTGTGGGTCCCCAGAAGACTTCCTAAAGAAACCAAAGGGCTCCCCTGGTTGCTCCAGGCCTGCCCTGACTTACCCTCGCTGGGTGAGTTCCACAGACCTTGCTGGTCTGCGCCATCGACTTTTCTTCATCTCCCCGAGACTTGCGGCTGCCAAGGCTTGTTGGCTCCGATCGAGTTGCCGACACCGCAGTCAGCTGCAGACATCGAGAGACACACCGAATCCAGCTCCTGGTCGTCGTCGACGCCTCTTGGACCACGTGGCTGAAGAGTCAAGGCACCTGCAACCGACCTGAAGCGACCGACGACGGTGGGCATCCATCTTCCTTGCCCCGGGTCACTGCCAAGTGACTTTGAACACTGTCCCCTCTGCTTTCAGGTCATCCTTCTTCAGAATCCAGGCTTGGATTCCACCGGACACTTCTCCAGCTCCCGCAAGCAGCAAGTCTTCTTTGTTCGCCATTGAAAACGACGCCGCGACCCGACACCAAAGGACACCTGTGCACCCGGCTTCCCTGGGTGAGGTAACTCCAGCACTACGGTGCTCCTGTGGGTGTGGGCCCTAGAACTACTTACCCTGTAAGTGACTTGCTTGTAGGTTCTCCCGAAGTATCCTAAAACTCTTTATTTCCAACCGCGACTTGCCCCATTGAAGTTAACGGCGATTCGCGCCTGTGTATCCACACTGCACGCGTCCCCCGTGGGTCCTTTACTTACCTGCCTTGGGTGGTTTCGTGAGGCCCCAGCACTTCTGAAGGCCCTAGGCCTTGTCTCCTTGCAAGTCGTTGTTTCTAAGTCTCTTACTTAGTATATGGTCTGGTACGCCCCTAGGGCCCCAGCCATATTTTGTGCTTAACTTATTGTGAAACGTTGATTTGTGCATATGTTTGTCTTCTAATCTCATAAAGAGATTAGTAGAGAGTTATTTAGAAATAAATACATATATATTTGATATATATACCTGTGTGGTGTCTTTTCATTTGGTGATTCAAGAGATTATATGGTAAAACAAGCTGCTTTACATTCCTCCGAGACTTAGCCTGAAGGCTGCTCTCCACAGCTACCACTAGGATAGCTTTCTTTAAAAGGTTGTCTTAAACCTATCTACCATAAGAGTCGATTTGCCCTGGTGCAAGGTGTCCACTTTAATTAGTGAACAGCATATACCAGGCCAACTTCTCACATTGGTGGGCAGCGTGTGGGATTCCAGCTTGCCATTGTTTTACCAGAAAATCTCTATTTGAATTACTAACTGAAAACCATTATAGGTACTCAAGGTACATATAAAGTCAAGCTTAGTATCAATAAGTTCTACTGAACTTAGAGCTGTGTGCCAAGGGATAGCACACCCTTTCCACAGCTCAAGCTAGGATCAGTAGGCCACAAACTAGTGTAGGTAGTACAACACTGCACAACACTAGAATGTCCTTAAAGGGTGGACCCAGTGGATCCACTCAGCCTCAGTATAAGGACATGGCTTTCTCTGACTTGAGAGCCATGTGTGTTGACAGACACCTGAGACTAGGACAGAGTCCCTCAACACTACACCTGATAGATCTGCTGACAGCAGATGACCTTAGATTGGCTCTAGGAGCTAAGGGGTCTGAATCAGTGGGTGGGTCAATCATAGTATCTGGGTCAGATGAGGACAATCCGAATGACCAAGACTCTGTGGTTGAAGGGCCAGGCTTCAAGGAGCCTGAACAGGACAGAGGAGTTCTCCCTAAGAGAACTGGCAGAGTGGATGAGAGGCACAGATCCCCTTCCAGGGAATCTGAGCACTCTTATCACTCTGGCAGAGAATTTGTCCAAGAGAGGAGCTCATACTTTAACTTAAGAGAGACCTCCTCTGAGAGAAGGTGCAAACTGCTCCAGTATGAGGAAGCCAAAGTGGCCCTCAGAACCAAGCAGTTGGCACTGGATAGAGAAGCCCTGGAGATCCAGAGAGCTTCCAGAAGGGAGGGTTTAGAACCCCCTGGTGGCAGCAACAGTGTCCCTAGAGGCAGAGAATATGTCCCTGACCATAGGAACCTGAGCAAGGTTGTTCCTCCCTACCAGAGTGGGGATGATATCCACAAATGGATAACTGCTATGGAGAGGGCCTGTAGAGTACAGCAGGTCCCCCAAAAGCAGTGGGCAGCAATCTTGTGGCTCTCCTTTTCAGATAAAGGAAGAGACAAGCTCCTCACTGTTAGAGAGGAGGATGCTAATGATTATGAGGTCCTGAAGAGTGCACTGATAGATGGGTTTGGCTTAACCACTGAGCAGTACAGGTTGAAGTTCAGAGATACCCAGAAGGCACAGACTCAGGACTGGACAGACTTTGTAGATTGTGCATCCAAGGCTCTGGAGGGTTGGCTGGTTGGCAGTAGGGTTACTGATTTCAAAGGATTTTATAATCTAATGATGAGAGAACAGATCCTTAATAATTGTCAAAACCAGCTTTTACACCAGTACCTGGTGGACTCTGATCTGACCTCTCCCCAAGAATTGGGAAAGAAGGCAGACAAATGGGTCAGAACCAGAGTAAGGCCTAAGAATCAGGGTGGTGACCACAAGAAAGATTCTACCAAGTCCCAAGAGAAAGGTGGGGATAAATCCAAGGATAAGTCCACTACAGGGCCCCAAAATTCCTCTTTTGGGGGTGGGTCCCAAACTCCTTCCTCTCCTGAAAAGAAACCCTATTGCCATGTCTGTAAAAAGCCTGGGCACTGGAAATCTGATCCCAGTTGTCCCAGGAATGGCAATAAAGAAAATGTTCCTCCAACAACTACTACCACCCCTCCTGGTACTACCAGTAGTAATCCTCCAGTTGGGAGTAGTGCACCCAAAAAGTTAGGTGCGTTTGCAAGAGGAACAGAGGTGGGCCCTAGTTTAGACAGGACCCCCTCAACAGACTCCTCAGATTCTGATGGTGGTGTAGGATATGCCACCTTTACCATGGGTCCCATAGCATTGGGCAGGTACAGACTGGAGCCAATAATTAATGGTCAGAAAGCTGTGGCATTTAGGGACACAGGGGCTAGTGTCACCATGGTGGCAGGGAAACTAGTCCCCCCTCACCAGCTTTTACCTGAGTTTAAATACCAGGTGACCAACATTGATGGTGTCAGAACAGATCACCCCATGGCCATAGTCAATCTCAGCTGGGAGGGGGTCACAGGCCCAAAGAGAGTGGCAGTGTCCCCAACCTTACCTGTAGATTGCCTGATGGGCAATGATCTGGAAATTTCAGCCTGGGCTGAAATTGAACACCAAACCCATCTGAAGATGTTGGGTGTCCCTGTAAAGGTTAGTGGGGCTGTGATGGCCACAGCCCCAGCCCAAGATTTTGGAGAGATGGAGCCTGGAAGAATGGCCCACTCTCCCCCAGAAGAGAGCACAAGGGTTGAAGAAAAGTCTTCTTCCCTCCAGACAGTAGGTAAGGGTCAGCCTCCTCAGGGAACTGACCCTACCCCTAGTGAAGGAACTGCCACAGAGGTAGTCAGGCCTGGCCTGGCCACCCCCTGATGGCAGAGGACCCTTACAAGGTGGTACCCAGTCTGGAGCAGGTAACCTGCCCCTCTCTACCCTGCCTCAGTCAGCCCAGGGCTGCAGAGGTCAGGGAGGTCAGTGGACCCCCCAGGGCCCCCTGTCCAGAGGAACCCCCCATCAGCAGATTAGGGGCACCCCGGCTAGTAGCCCTAGCCAGGTGGAAATTCCTCAACCCACTGAGGGATCCCCCATACCTTTATGTAGGGACCTCCCCCAGAAGGACTCTGTTAGGCAAGGGCAAACCTGGGACCAAAAGGTTCCAAACATGCCATGTCCCTCCAGTGTTCCACCCAAAGGGACCCAACCCACGGCTGTAGGCAGTCAAAGGTTGACCCTTAGAGCAAAGTACCACTCAGTCATGGAAAGACAGGCATACATGGTGACCAGTGAGCTGAGAAAGCTGAGGCCAACATTCCTAGGGCCTCACTTCCCTACTCAGACACCTCACCAGCCTGGTACTTTACCAAAGCACACCACAGGTAGTGATTCCCCATGGTGGAGACCCTCTCATACCCTTAGGGTGAGGGATTGCTTAGTGGACCATAAGACAGGGGGCAACCATGCTAGTGCAGGTGCTTCCTTATATGGCCACTTAGTCAATAAAGGCTCAACTGGCCAAGGTTAGCCTTATCTCCTTTCGTTTGGGGGGGTTATGTAGGAAGGTGGAATCTGACTATATGGTTGCCCCCACTTTTTTCCTGGTGTTTTGCTGGTTTATGACTTAGTTGGACTGGGACCCTGCTATTCAGGGCCCCAGTCTATCTGCTCTCTCTAAACGACATGGAGTGCACTCTAGGTGCACTAGTGATTGGATACTGTGGTGCCTTATGAGTCCCTAGTATATGGTACCTTAGGTGCCAAGGGCATAGGTACTTCACAGGCCTACCAGGGGCTGCAGCATGTGTTATGCCACCCCTGGGAAGCAGTCTAAATCTGACACCACAGGCCTGCTACTGCAGCCTGGGTGAGGTGGTGCTAGCACCCCTCACTGAGATATAGGTTTCCTATATCTCTCTTGCACACACATATAAACCTATCAGTCACCCCTAAGGCAGGCCCTATCAATCCTGAGGGCAGGGTGCTTGGCTTCTATGTGAGGGGGTGCCTCTGCATGAGCAGGGCCCCTCTGCAGTTCTCAGAGTCCATTCTCTGGTGCTGTTTGTGGATGCGGTTAAACCATATACTATTTAAGTGCATTATATCCTCGCGGTAAATGCTAACTTTGGAATGGCTGCATCAAAACATGTCGTGTTTGGTGTCAAACATCTTGGAATACTACCCCCCGCCAATCTTGGCGGCGGGGGTAGCATTCCACCCTTCTAGAGGGATAAGACATGTACCTGCTGTGGAAACGCGGTAGAATCCTAAAGAGCCCTGGCATCACAAAATGGATGCCACCAGTCACAGACACTGGGCTGCCCTCCTGCTGATGACCGAAACTCACAGTGGAGGAAGCCCAACAATAGGCATCCTGTCACAGGGAGGTGTAACCACCTTCCAGACAGGGTTTAGTGTATTGGGGCTGGGTGGGTGCACTCTTAGAGTGCTTTGAAGTCCTGCACTGGGGGAGCAGAAGGCTCCTCTGTGCATATGCCAGTTCAAACCAGCTCAGGGGCTACCTGCCCCTGCTCTGGCGCGAAACTGGACAAAGGGAAGTGGGTGTAGCCACCCCCTCCCTTGACCCTCCCATAGGTGGGGTCATAGAGCTAGTCCATCCCCTCTTTTTAGTATAAGAGGGGGAACCTTGCCATTGCAAAGCAGATAACCCCTGGACGACGCTCTACAGAAGAATCCTGGCCCTTCGACGTTCCACTACCTTTGGAAGACAGAAGAATCTCCCTTGGAGTCAAGGAGTGACTCCCCTGCTTGGCAGGCACCCAAAACGACAACGACGGTCGCAAACTACGCCGCTCCCGCCGGAGTCCGAAGTCCCTGCAGCCCAGGAAGTGGATTTCCTGACCTCTCCCAGGCCATCGTGAGTCCCCAGCGAAGCTGAGGCAAGTGGACCCCACGAGTAACGAGGAACCGCGACCCCTGGGTACCGTGCACTATTGTCGAGTGCAACCCCTTCACAACGTTCCACGAACTTGTGCTTTGGACCACGTGTGGTCCCGACCTCCAGCAGGAATCCCTCCGAAGATCAGAGGCCTACACCGTCCCGAGTGACCGTGGGCCCCTGTTGAGTGATTCCGCCCGAGGTGTCTTCGCGATCCCTTGCCCGCTGGCTTGTGGGTCCCCAGAAGACTTCTTAAAGAAACCAAAGGGCTCCCCTGGTTGCTCCAGGCCTGCCCTGACTTACCCTCGCTGGGTGAGTTCCACAGACCTTGCTGGTCTGCGCCATCGACTTTTCTTCATCTCCCCGAGACTTGCGGCTGCCAAGGCTTGTTGGCTCCGATCGAGTTGCCGACACCGCAGTCAGCTGCAGACGTCGAGAGACACACCGAATCCAGCTCCTGGTCGTCGTCGACGCCTCCTGGACCACGTGGCTGAAGAGTCAAGGCACCTGCAACCGACCTGAAGCGACCGACGACGGTGGGCATCCATCTTCCTTGCCCCGGGTCACTGCCAAGTGACTTTGAACACTGTCCCCTCTGCTTTCAGGTCATCCTTCTTCAGAATCCAGGCTTGGATTCCACCGGACACTTCTCCAGCTCCCGCAAGCAGCAAGTCTTCTTTGTTCGCCATTGAAAACGACGCCGCGACCCGACACCAAAGGACACCTGTGCACCCGGCTTCCCTGGGTGAGGTAACTCCAGCACTACGGTGCTCCTGTGGGTGTGGGCCCTAGAACTACTTACCCTGTAAGTGACTTGCTTGTAGGTTCTCCCGAAGTATCCTAAAACTCTTTATTTCCAACCGCGACTTGCCCCATTGAAGTTAACGGCGATTCGCGCCTGTGTATCCACACTGCACGCGTCCCCCGTGGGTCCTTTACTTACCTGCCTTGGGTGGTTTCGTGAGGCCCCAGCACTTCTGAAGGCCCTAGGCCTTGTCTCCTTGCAAGTCGTTGTTTCTAAGTCTCTTACTTAGTATATGGTCTGGTACGCCCCTAGGGCCCCAGCCATATTTTGTGCTTAACTTATTGTGAAACGTTGATTTGTGCATATGTTTGTCTTCTAATCTCATAAAGAGATTAGTAGAGAGTTATTTAGAAATAAATACATATATATTTGATATATATACCTGTGTGGTGTCTTTTCATTTGGTGATTCAAGAGATTATATGGTAAAACAAGCTGCTTTACATTCCTCCGAGACTTAGCCTGAAGGCTGCTCTCCACAGCTACCACTAGGATAGCTTTCTTTAAAAGGTTGTCTTAAACCTATCTACCATAAGAGTCGATTTGCCCTGGTGCAAGGTGTCCACTTTAATTAGTGAACAGCATATACCAGGCCAACTTCTCACACTTGTATATAGCTGTTTTAAAAAATGTTTAAATCCTAGATCAATTTTTAGGTCTTAAAAGTCTTATAGTATCTTTTTAGCTATTTTTTAACTTTATCAAATCATGTATTTATATTAATGTGATAGATTGTACTTTGAATGTCGGTCTGTGTTTTTTGTTTGTTGCTTTTATGATTCTAGCAATCGAAATAAAGCATTTGATTGATTGAGAAAGAGGGAAGAGGAGTGCACAAAGAGGCA